>JADLZK010012975.1:0-97580 GCA_015847255.1 Hyparrhenia diplandra
AGATATACACGTTGTCTTCTATTTAATAGTGCCCTTTGTTCAGTGCTCATTGCAGCTTTTCGTGCTCTGTCACATTCACGCCTAAGTGCTTTTTTGTGCATCTCCGGAGCCTATATATCATTGAACGACACTTTAATCAACACATGCTTTAATCAACACTTTAACAAATACAGAATCTCAGGCGATGGTTAAACATTAAATTACTCAGTAGACTTAGTAACCTGATAATTCTTCCAAGCTATTTATGTAGGTTGAGTGCCTATGGAGCCAATCACTATTTTCGTGTCTCTCATTGTTAAAAACAAGAAATTGTGAATAATCCACACCCGTACTAATTGTTCCATACAATAAGCACAATATATCATCATGACAATTTTAGTCATTACACCACTAAATGGTTGTTTTAAATAACTTACCAGACACTTGTTTGGCGCCATTAGTGTAGGTTGATTGCATATGGAGACGCTCACTATTTTGGTTTGTTTCATTTGTCGTATTCCCATCTGCATCTTTAAACATGATTTATATATGTTATTGAGCCATAATAATTTGATTGACAGTTAAAGTGATACCTAATAACAAGACACCATACACTAAATTAGTTGTCCCTAAAATCTTCTAAAAAATGCTCCGGGTAACAAAGCTTTTCCAACTTGAAAAACCTTTATCACATAATAGCAATTCAGAATAAAAGATTGGAACTGGTTCAAGGACTTCAGCACACTGCCTATTGTCATCGCTGTGAAACTTCCAGCATGATAAAGCAGCAGGCAACAGAAGTATAGCACCATCTGCTTGAGCCCATAAATTGTTAGAATCAGAATCCTTGACATGCAAAAAAGAGAAGTGTCTTTATTTAAAATTTCCAAGAATATCTGGCTAAAAAGTTCAGATGGATAGGACTTGCTTCCAAAAGCAACAGGATTGCTTTTGCTTTAACCCAAGATGTGCCAAAGATGCAGTGATGAAGAGTGTCAATGGGAGTATTGATGGCCATTGTAGATAATATCATATGGCTGGCAGTAGCAAACTCATGAATATTGTGCTGCCCGTATAGTCCATTAATATAACAATAAGATTTGCTGTCAAATTGTTCTATGAAGGGTGTTGGTCCATATCTAAATAATTTGATAATTACAAATTGAAAGCTCTCTTTCAGCCCATGTTCTGCTGATTAAATTCATCATTAAATAAGTAAAACATGCACAGTGCAAATGCTATCAATTTTTTTATGCTACTGCTTACTAATTATTGATATGCTACAGATTGTAAGTGCAATATCTACTGTTGATGATTTGAATTACCCGAAATGGAAGCAAGCTACAGCTGTAGATAAGTCATCGACTGATCGACGAATGCAACTCTGATTCAGTTTGCAAAAATCATTCAGTTTAGAGGTCAGTTTTGGCATAGGTTAAACTTGGAAAATTTAATCCAGTCATCACAAGTCTTTTTATGCAGTGGTCTGGAACAACACAGTATCTGACAACAATCATTGCTGAACTGAGAGCAAGCAAGATGAACTGAATGAAGCATAGATTACATCTAAATTGTTTTAGAGAAGAAAAGGATCAGAGCTCAATCTAAAAAGAATGTTGGACTTTCATGCTTGGGTTCATTCCCATCTGAGTTAGATCTGACTACGGGTGGAGCTAATCTTTGTCAAACCTATGGTGTCTATTTCAGTTCTAATCATATAACACCTTAACTGGTATAAGCCTATGCGTGCAATGAATCAATTATTTTTCAAAAAATCAGTACAAAAAAGCAGGCAGGTCATCTGAACATAGGGTAAGGGAAAGTATTTTCCTACGGCAATCAGTACAAAGTTGCTTATCAAGTACGTCAGAGTGTTCCTCTAGATTTGTGCCTGTACAGGGAAAAATATTATGGTAATTCTAGTTCGGTGCTTCTATTTCTGAGGAGCCCATTTTCATTTATATGGTGAAAACCAGTAGTGGTAGCATGTAGCATGTAGGTTCCTCTAGACCGACAACAGGTAGGTTTTCAAAGTGATGGATTTAAATTCTAGAATATCTTAACAAACACAAACACTCACCGTAAAGGAAAGCACAAGCTTGGGTCTTTAAGTAACACCCAATCAGTGCATACAAGTATACAACCTTTATCTCTTAATAGTGTGTGTAGCCTTTACTTTTGATTTTGTTATACAAGTTCAAGCAAGTTAATTGACTTGATAACTCAAGGACACTGGAAGAAAACATATGCACGAAATCTAAACACAGAGTAATGAAGGATCTTGCAAACCTTGAATTCTCCAAACGTGCTGAGTCACTTGAGAATCTACTCCACTGTCAGAGAGAGAATACCTGAAGAGCAGATTCATTTATGTTAGCAGTATGGAACAACAGATTCATTGTTCAGAAAGGCTGGGCCCACAAAACAAGAAAGCATGTATCCAAATCAAGAACATAGTTTTTTTTTCCAAGCAAGGATTTCGTCAAAATAAGTGCTTCCACTGAATCAAAGAAACCAAAATCATGAACAAGCTCTCTTTCAGCCCATGTTCTGCTGATTAAATCCACTCACTGATGTTCAGCATCAAATGTCCAGACTCAAACACAAAAATGAAGAATGGACTCATATATACCAGTTCACGGCAGTTTGGGGAGTCACCCCAATATTACCTAAAGCCATACAACCTGCAAAAAAAAAAAAAAACTTCTTTGGTGCTAAAGGATTTAGAGTTAAGTAGTACTTCATTTGGAATGAATATTTTTAAATATGCTCTTGAACACAGAACTACTTATATGGGCAGAAAATTTGGTCTTCAAAGACTCACAACCTTTTCTCATACTATTGACGAGCAACATTTTCTTATATCTTATTTTTGGGTGTTCGTAACTTTCAAAAAAAAGTAAAACCTATATGCTCGAGCATGCAGTTATTTTTCTTAAATCTTCAGGAAGAAGTGAGAGATCTCATTAGCTCTAGAACTAACCAAACACCATCTCCTTAAGTATCTTCCAGAATTCTAAGGTGGTGCACTGTGTAGAATCTAAAGGTGAAGGTGGACTTCGCTAGGGAAACAAACATGGCAGAAGCATTAAGTGACAACTGATAAAGAAATACAGAAAGGCATAGAATGGCAACAACAGTGGAAATCGATCACATTTTTTTTCATGAGTGCACTAAAGGTTATTCTGACCAAAGAAAAAAAAATCATGCTGATACGAAAGCACAGTACCAGCATAGCAGAAGATATCACCTAAGTTGTTTAATTAGATTGCATTGGAGATATCACCTTTGTGAATTGCAAGCTTTTTGAGATTCACATTCGAACTAATACAATATATGAGACAATGAAAATGCATAGCCAGAAACATAGACAGTTTCTCATCATATATAAATACTTCATATATGGTGTATATTTGGTTTCTTCAGCCTAGGAGTACCTGGCAATATCAAAGCCATATCTGGATACAGACTGATAAGTCTTTCTGAGCTCCTCAGAAAAATAATGAATTCAACCCATCCTAGGATTTCACATGTAAATAACAGGGGTACACTCAAAATTACTGTTGGTCAGGAGATTCCAATTAAAAAAATTTCATGGAAATAGACATGGTGCTGTATTACTTTTGGTCAAAAGATAGCTCCGGCAAACTGAATGACATTAGGGTGTTGGCACTTCTCCATTATAGAGTCAGTTCATGTCTGAAAAAATGTCTCTCTTTCGTTCTTTATGTTGTAGAGATAAGATTAACACTAAGCAACAATTTCACCTATTTCTTTTCTTTTGAATAGCTTGTTTATCTCTCACAAATAATAGGACATTTTCTTAGTGCAAACACCAATGATGTGTTCACTGGATATTACTATATTAGCACTAATTTGTATGGGATCTTTCGTATGACTACACATCCATTATTCAATTAATTATTGGTGTTTCTTATCATTGGATATTACTATAAAAGCTATCTCATTCTTATTGAATTGCACTAATAAGTTAAAAGAGGTTGACAAATCAACACATGGAAATCAACGGTGTGTTTAAATAAAAAATACCTTTCCAGTTGAGATGGATGAAAAGGAACGGCGTCCTAAGCCCCGGGCAGTATACTGCTTAATCTGCAATTACATGATTAAATTGGTTAGTTAAAGGGTAAAGCCTGTATAACACATATTGGAAACCAGAGTAACATCTGTCAGGCTTGAGTACTCTAAACAGTTCTACATATGTGGAAGACATGGTTTCTAATTAAAAGCAGTTGCTCCTTCCAGCTCTCCTCGCCCTCCTCCATGCCGCCAGGGCCACCTCCAGGTCACAGCACGCAATCCGCAGAGCAGTCACAACACGTAACACACAGAGCAAAAGCATGAGCAGAAATCGGCCAACACCATGCACCCCGGTAGTAGTAGCAGGCGCCCATCATAGCCAGGAACAAAGCAGACATGCAGCAAGCAGAGAAGTCATGTCGCACCTTGCTATTTATTAGAAAAAAAAAAGGTGGTCTAAAAATCAATATGCACAAACCTGAACACAAGCAATTTTCTCAGTCTATTCCGTGATTGTCACCTGCTCCTAGTGATGAAGGGACATTGGAGATTAAAGGTCAAAACGACAACGACTGGCAAGAAAAAGGAAGATAATTCTTTTTCATCAGCGATAAAAAGGTAGTTTGACAGGAACTAAAATCTCCAATTTGTACAGTCCGATCCTAAAATTTCAGAGAAGGAGGCAGCCACCGGGTAGGTTCAAGCAAGTTCAAAAAACACACATAATTATAGGATCAAGCCGTGCGTACAGTCCGATCCCTAAATTCTTTGTATGTGCTTTACTATTATTCATCCACGATACACATCTATTAATTATAGGATCAAGCCACGCGTACAGTCGCGATCCCGGCTCCACAATGATATTGATGCACGGGAGAGAAGGAATGCAGGGAATTAGGGTTTAGGGGTTGGGTTACCTGATCGGCACGGGCGGGCTCAGCGTCCGGAGAGGAGGGCGTTGGTGGCGGCGAGGTCTCGCATGGTCTGATCTCGCGCGTCCTCATCCCTCATCCTCCCAGACGACGACCGCGGTGATGGATCACGGATGACAGCCTGCACGATGGAGGCTGCGACGAGATGGCGATAAGAGAGGACGAGCAGGATGAGGGAGGCCGCGATCACCGCCCATGATGACTGCCCGCGACCAAAGCCCGCGCGATGGTTTTCCTTTGCTTTGCGTGGTTTGCGTGGCTATTTTTAGGAAGCAATATTTTTTGGAATCGCACGGGGAGGGAGAGCGGACGGGGCGGGAGGGTTCCGCACGCCGGTGGCAGAGGGACGGACATAAATTTTTACCGCACGAAAAAATGTCCCATTTCCATCCTTTATAGGTAGTAAAGATGAGGTATTAGTTGGGTTATTTTCTCGACGGGGGTTGAGGTATTTGGTCAAACTTTAGAATGTACACTCCTAATATTTTAAGGATGTCTACTATTTTAGGATGGAGAGAGTGCAGATAAAAGGGCTTTCATCGTGAATGTAGACCAAGGTTCCAGAACAAGGCGTGTGTGTGCGTGGAGGAAAACAGTGATTTGGTGTTCGTACTATGCTTAAGTAGATAAAAGATGTGGAGCATGGGTTAAGTTGATATAAATATTTGGTATTCGTACTATGCTTAATAATGTACTTAATTCATCATTGAAAAATATAAATTAGTTAAAAAGATCATGGGTTAGGTTGTGTTTAGATCCTAAAAATTAGTACGTATTGTCATGAAATGAAAAACACGTAACATTTTTCGTTTGTTTGAAGTAAATATTATTCTACCATGGAGTAACTAGACTAAAAAGATTCATCTCGTAATGTACATCTAAATCTGTGCAATTAGTTATTTTATTTACCTACATTTCATACTCAATGCTGGCGTCTTTTCGGTGCATTTAATGATTCGATGTGACCAGGAATTTTAGAATTTCAAGTCAAATTCGCATGATCTAAACACAACCGTAGTATATGAGTTCCGCAATAATAATTATAGTACAAAATAAATGTGCAATAAATAAAATAAAAGATGTTACACAACATGCACTGAAATGCATTTTTGGAAGAAACGATAAAATAATCGGATAAAAAAAATGCCTACGGCAGAGATAAGAAAGCAAAGAAAGGATGACAGAAAAAAAATGAAGAATGGTAGAAAATAATTTTAAATGTGCAGCATGTGACTGGCCCTATAGAAAACTAATAAAAAGATACAGTACAGTAGAGAACATGTCGTAGTTGTTAACTGCTACTGCAGTACTGTTGTTTTTTAAATAGAGATGAGAGTACATGTACCTGACACATGAAAGAGAAGGGAATGGCTGGACATATATGGGAAAGGAGATTCGGTGGAGGGAATGGGAGGGGTGGGAAAGCTAGTTGACCGGTGCACGGATCTTGACGCACATTCAAAGGCTGAGATAATATGTGGGGCAGCACATAGTTGTTGCAAGAGGTTTCCGTTCAAGAGGCCGCCTTGTCTTAGGGTTTGACACTAGAGCTACAGTTTGCTGACTCCACACTTCGTTATGACAAAAAAAAAAAAAAAGAGACATCTGCAGATTTTAATTCAGACTTTAAAAAATGCAGATTTGACATTCTAAATCTTGCTGTTTTTTCCTTTAAAAATACAAATAACAACTGCCTCTTCATATATTAATTGCATCAGATCAAGTTCTTTAAAATCTAAATTCTCTGTCCTGTATAGGTAAACACATTTACTCAGGTGTACATATATGTATTTTTCTATTTAAAAGCATTCTGTGTTCTGTCTTGCACTATTAGGGAACATGTTTCATAGGACTGCCTTATGCCTCATGAAAACCATCACAATAGAAATCTGCATTAGAGAGTACATTAGATGATGTAGATAGTAGTGAAACTTACAGTAGTCAGTTGCTTTACAATTTTTGAAGTTATTTATTTCTAAGACCACTTTGGTCGGTTTTAGTGAGTCTTCTTTGTGCTTCTGCAGCATTTCCACCTTGTCAGTGATGTCTGCAATACAAAAGCTAAAGCACATTGCTAAAGCACATTACAAGTTTAGCATGTCATTATCCAAGGCCTACATAGTGTGCTTGCTGCGGAGGGAGCACTGAAGTAAATGAAACTAAAGGGCATCATCAAGGTACTCATACTTAGTGATGCTAGGTAATGTTCCTACTGGAACAAGCATGGCGAGCCGCATGGCGCGGTTAGTGAGCGCCGGCCGCCAGCGGATACAACCACTGGGCTAACTAGTAGCGCGCCCATGCATGAAAAAATGCAGGTGTTATATGGTGTCATTTTTATGCATCGCTATGAAGAAAAAAATATACAATCATGATTCTTTATCATAGTAAATATTTTGTTTGGACATGTAGCAGCAGAGACACTTTGCCTTCAACAATAGTAGGAATGGTTCAGACAAAGACAATGTTCAAATAGTGCAACTTCATCATCTTTCTCTTGGCCTCAACATTCATTCTCTTGCTCTTAACATTCATCCCTGATCGCTACCTTGCTGTTGGTCTGCTTCAAGGTAGTAGTGTGCCACCAACAACTACCTCCTCACAGCCACCTGTTTAAGTATCTTCATTGTTGTAACAGCCCCGATGCAGCCACTGCGTGGAAATTGAAAGAGATTTGAACCCCTCCATATTTATTGAGATTTGTTTTTGTAGCAAACTAAAATAATAGAAAAACCATGTGTTTCTTAAGCTTCATGAGGAGTCGCACAATTAGCTACCCAATGGTCTGTAATAAGCCATAAAAAAACAGAAACTGACATGACAAACAACAGTGAGCAGCTATACATAACTGATTCTTTTTATCAAAGAATGAAACATCCTAGCTAGTAGAACAACGAGAAACAAATAGAATAGGTTCCAAACACTCATAGTTTGATACCTGCCTTCAATTGAAGATCAGACAAATACCAAGGACCGCAGCCATATAACAGTTCTTATTATAAAAGAAATTGACATGGCTTGAAGCTACGAAGAGGTGGTTTAATATTCATATGGACACCGAACTGTCAAGTGCCAAGTTTCCTCTTTTTAGAATGATGTGTTTCTCTGTTAGCAGTCTTATATTATCAAGGAGACTATAGCTCTTACAGGGAAAAGGCTAAGCTCTTAATAAAAAGGCTAAGAAACCTGAGACACCCAAGAGACAGGAGATAATAAGATGGAATAGTATGGTTGGTTTCCTCACAGCAATCTATTGTATCAATATACAGAGGAAATGTTAGATTCGTTATTAACCTTGCATGCGGTATCTTGTACAGGGCCAATGTGCATCAGCATTGCAGAAAAATTTACTTCAATGTTCCCACTATGCGTGTACAAATAGTGGTAACCTGTGGTACCTAGTATTTGGGAACCCAAATCATAAACCTTTGAAAAGTGCATCTTTCAGTAAAAATGCAGGAACCAGACATTAAAAAATTTGGCTAATGGAACTCTAGCTATCAGTTTCAATGTAGGCGATACATAGGTCAAAGTATTATGAGAGTTGCTGAAAATGCATTGAAATTTAAGATTCTTGATACCATGACTGTTCAAATCATAGAGTTAGTGTAAAAGACACCCTATAACACTCTAAAATAATTGCTTGGCCTGAGGAAAAACTGCATATAACACAAATTATATAGTCCATAAACTGCGGAACTGACTCTTTGCACGAGAGTTGGACTCAAAATTGTATAACTAAGTATGGACTAACAATCTATTGCTTAACAAGCAAAAGTATTGCAGATTTTAGGAATCCAACATATGTAGGTTAATTTTTTTTTTTTGCAAATAGTATGTGGCATGCTGAAGGAAAAATACTTTTAAACCTAAGGATTAAAAAGGTAAACAGTGTTCCAATGTGCATTGCTGGCTATACAAAGCAGTTCATAATTAAAAGGGGATAAAAATACCTTGGTTCAGTGAGGCTCAGAATCAATATATGTTGGAAAGTTATATCTGGAAAATAAAAAGAAGGGTAAATGAGTATACAAAAAGTAAAGGTCATTTGGAACATAATAGAAAAATGAAGAGGCACCATGTGAATCATTTATTAATCTAGGATGTCTAGAGACCTCTACCTAACAGCATAGAGTGCTAAACTCATAGAGTTTTAGAAGCAGGAGCAAACATCATGTCCAGTTTCCATGGACAACAAAATGCGAGCATTTCAATTCAATATTTGTATTAAAGATAACATGGTCAATTGTATATACACCAATCCAATAGATTGATCTTAAATACAGGCAGACTTGGCGCTGCTTGGCGCATTCTCCCATGCATGGTCATGGAACTATAATTAAGAGCATTGACAAATCATTTCAGGACTTTCTGACAAAAAAAAAAAAAAAAAGCAGGAAAACATTCTGTGTAGACTGGTACAACAGACTAATATGAAACCATAGTTGAGGTTAATTGATTGTGGAAGTAACCCGAAAGCTTAAGTTTTCTTGTAATAGTATCTAAACTAAGTGGAGCAAATACCCTTTGTGGCCTGGACATGTGGCATTTAACACTTTAAATAGTGCAGTCTGACACTTTTGGTTGCTCAAATTTCTCTATCAGCAAGCTATTTTAGTGACACACTAATTTGTGTGATCTTAAACAAAAGATGTTTCGTTTAAACAATGGATTGTAAAAGTCTAAATATGTAAGGACCTTCAGATGCAAGTGCAAATAATATTTCAGTAGCCCAGAGTTTGTGTTTCTTGCTTTACTGAAGTGATAGTGAGGCTTTTACCGTTTTTCTTCCTGTGATGTGAAAATTATAATTAACCCTCCATAAAAATGTCATGACTGGATGAGGTACCATGGAAATATTTGATGTCCTTGGTCTCTCCGTAAATGTCAATAAAGATCATAAATGGAGCTCGGTATGTATTAAATCTATGTCATGTCAGATAACGGAAAAAGAAAAGACTTGTGCTGAAATCATTTTGGAAAAAAAAAAGATTGCTCCAGTGCAATGCTTGGTCCAAGCTGCAGTAGATGGAAACTAATTTAGAGCAAATATAATCTCAAGCATGCTTACTAATATTAACTTATGGATGCACTTCCTTATCTCTCAACATCAATTGATATGCACTTGTAATCCTCTAGTAAGAAAATACCTTGACGTTTTAGAAATTATTCATGGAGCTAAAGTAAGGAGAAAGACATTTTAATGACATAACAGAAATGACCATGACTTTCTAATCCCATACACAAGCTGCGATAGTTAATTCGGCTATGCCTATCGAAAGCACTTTTTGCGGACAGAATGGAATTCTATTCATTCTATTTATACCTAATTCACATCGACATCAGTACATGTGAACATGTTAGAGTGATGCAAATAATCAATAAATATTGGCACAACCAAAACTCACCACCAGTATAGTTCGAGAAGTTCACCTCCTCAAAAGCTCTTGACCAGAAAACTTGAAATAGCTACCCAAGCATATTTGACTTGAACAAAGACAGACCGATGCTTCATGTTTTTCTTAGCAAAGTAACTATGCAGACAACAGGCGTTGAACTTTAATATATAATTTTGTAAAGGAACAATAATCTGTCCATCTCAGTTACAGAATTGAAATAAAAAGTGTGTTGCTCACCTTTTTGCAATTGGTCTTAGTGTGTAAACTTCCAGTCGGTATTTACCATTCACAACTGTCAGTCTGGATTTTTTTCAAAAAAAAGAACCAAGTATAGATTAGAGGCAAAAACTCGGATATGTACACATGGTAGCACAGAAACAGTTTCAAAGCATCAGTGTTTGAGTATTATCAATCTGATTAGCATAGAAATGCACAAGCCATTAAGCATAACGAAGGTAAACTAAACTGAACTTTGTCAGAGTAACTTGATACAAAAAAAAAAAAAACTCAGAATGGAAACATGGACTGGACTTGGATATATGTGAACGCATCAGCCAGATTGATTTCCATTCCAGTAATGCAGTGTCAAAGCTCTGCACGAATGGTCACCAATAGGTTCATTATAAACCATTGCCATTCCAATTTAAAGTACAAAAACTCAGTAATGTGCTTTCGAATCAACCCATTGCATATTTCCAGTGTTAACTGCCAGGAATCAACCCATGTGCTTTCGCGCGCCCGTGCTTGTGCCGTGCAGGGTAAAAGTGCAAGATTGAGACTATATAACGAATCCATAGCATTTTTCAAAAGCCAAGGGTTAGAACATGACAGCTGTGACTACTAAGTACTATCCTACACCTATATCTGAATAAAAGGATGGCAATAGGCATATCTCAATAAGCAACTGCTAAACAAAATTTCCAAACATCATGTTGCTAGGGTTTAGTTCACATATTTGGTTCAGATTCAAGAAGAGTGGGTCTTGTAGTAATTTCGATCCTGGCCAATTATCTGATTAACCATGCTAACAGCAAACCGTGTGCCCAGACGACCTCAAGTATGCCCTCCCAAGAGCTCAGCTCCTAGAGAATTTCTGGACACATTGAATTGAATAGTGTGATCTGGAAAATTTAAAAATATAAGTATCTCCATAATTCACGATCATGCAACTGAATAGTAAAGAAAGAATGAGAACTGGGGATGAAATGTGTCTTTTCAAGATAGTAACCTCTGCAGGTTACAATAACAATTATTCAGAAATGATTAATGTGATTAATGGAGTGTTGCATTGGAAAAAATCAAGAGAAGGCAGCTAGTGATCTTGGTGAATTACCTTCAAATTGAAATAGGATGTCTCATGGCCATAATTGACCAAAACCTGCTGAAACTTAGTAAGAATTCACCGACTTCCTTTATCTATTCCCGACAGTGCAAATGTTGCTGAGGCATATCGAAACCAAAGTTTTAGCTAAACTAAAAACCAGTACACATAATTGATTGTCTTTAGAATCGTGAATGACAACCATGAAGGAAATCTGGTGGTACCCTTTTTTTTATTCTTACTAATATAATAATAGAAATAGATAAACATGATGAAGAACTAAAAGGAGCACCAATGCTGCAACAGTCAACAATGTGAGGGGTCAAAAGAAAAAATTCAGAAGCAACAGCGAACCTTCCAGTAGGAACATTACCTAGCATCACTGAGTACCTTGATGATGCCCTTTAGTTTCATTTACTTCAGTGCTCCCTCCGCAGCAAGCACACTATGTTGGCCTTGGATAATGACATGCTAAACTTGTAATGTGCTTTAGCAATGTGCTTTAGCTTTTGTATTGCAGACATCACTGACAAGGTGGAAATGCTGCAGAAGCACAAAAAGACTCACTAAAACCGACCAAAGTGGTCTTAGAAATAAATAACTTCAAAAATTGTAAAGCAACTGACTACTGTAAGTTTCACTACTATCTACATCCTCTAATGTACTCTCTAATGCAGATTTCTATTGTGATGGTTTTCATGAGGCATAAGGCACTCCTATGAAACATGTTCCCTAATAGTGCAAGACAGAACACAGAATGCTTTTAAATAGAAAAATACATATATGTACACCTGAGTAAATGTGTTTACCTATACAGGACAGAGAATTTAGATTTTAAAGAACTTGATCTGATGCAATTAATATATGAAGAGGCAGTTGTTATTTGTATTTTTAAAGGAAAAAACAGCAAGATTTAGAATGTCAAATCTGCATTTTTAAAGTCTGAATTAAAATCTGCAGATGTCTCTTTTTTTTTTTTTTGTCATAACGAAGTGTGGAGTCATCAAACTGTAGCTCTAGTGTCAAACCCTAAGACAAGGCGGCCTCTTGAAGACTGAACGCTATAAAAAAGGATTAATCCGTAGAGGTTGTACTGTAAATCTCAGATACAGTCGATCTGGTGTGCTGTGTTGCCTCACCGGTGCTCCTGTGCAAAAAAAAGACGGAGGAAGAGAGGATCCAGGGGAACCATGGGATGGAGCAAGAGTAGGACAGGATGACATACCGGCAGATCCAGTGGCCGAGCTGTGCTGCCGCCACCCCCGTTGAGGAAGACGCGAAACCCTAGGTCAGATTATCGGTCCTGCCGGGAGCCGCCGTCGGCCTGCCCCTGCGTCACGAAGGCAAAGAGGCGTGGAGGAGAGGGGGGGAGAAGGAGGAAGAGGAGGGCAACCACCACTCGGAGGACCGGTTGCCGTTGCCGTGGCTGTTGCCGTCGTCGTGGTCATCGCCCGCGGGAGGAGAGAGCGAGCGAGGGAGAGGAAGAAGAGGCCGAGAGTTTTTTAGAAGAGAGTGGAAGTTGAAGCAGGCAGGTCTCGAAGCTGGAGTCGAGTATATATTTGTTTCGTTGGATTCTAGTGAGAAGCAGGAGCAGGTAAATGGAAGCTGACGAGAAGTTGGAAAAGGTTAGCCGAAGCCACAGAAGCTACTTCCAGTAGAAGCGACTTCGATCCATCTGGGCCGTCCAACGCGAGATCTAACTGCAGTAAAATTTTTGGACTACGTGGACGGGTGTTCCACGCAGGAAGCCATTGCCATGTCTATCGTTTTATTTATTTAAAGCGCCTAAAAGGGGAATCTGACTACTAAGGGTGTTTTAGGGCATCTGGCACACGACTGAGAACATAAGCAAAATCTAGTGTTTCTGATTAAAAAAAAAAAACACTTGATTCTCGTAGCCACAGGATCTAGATCAAATCAACCAAATAAAACTTATCAAGAAAAATGAAAAGAATAAACAAAAAAATGATATCCGGATTATTTGTTTTCAAGCCAAATCAAAATATTCCAAAAGGGAACCAAACACTACTGGATATAGGCAAAGTCAATAATACACTCGACAAAGGCTTTGCCATGAGTGCAGCACTAAAAAACAAATCGACAAAGACTCAACCAAACATCATGGAGCTTATAGCCTTCACTAGGCAAAATTTACACTCGGCAAAAAAAAAAAGTGCAAAAACCTGAAAATTATAGAAAAAAAAAAGAAATTGGGGAGGCTACCACAGGGCACGACAATGGCCACTGGGATTTGAACCCGTGACCAATGCCTCATACTCCTGCCTTCCACTCGCACTAAATCTGTCACTTGTGTTTAAATTCGTATTGTTCCTCGTATACTATACTAAACCGAGAGTAAATTGCTTTTTTTGAGGATCTAAACAATTTCAAATTAAAATGTTGTCAATTACAAAGCTCTAAATCTTTTTTGAGATCTACAATTTTTATTTAGAGAGTGTCTCCATCCAAGGTTATTTAGAAAATTTGAATTTCAAATTTGAGAGATTCAAACGTGGTTTTTGCATGATAACATAATTTCAAATCAAAAAGTTTTTAATTATAATGTTTAATAACTTTTTAGATCTACAATGGTTTTCGATACGAGGTCTTTTGAAAATTTTTAATTTTGAAATTTTCAAACAAAATTATATCAAACCCAAATGTTTGCAACTATAAAGTTTAAGAACTTCTCAAGATCTACAAAGTTTATTTGCAAATTTGTTCATCCGACATTGTGGTAGTAACATTGTTCATAAATCTTTATATATCTCTTTTCTACTTTCATGAAACCATACGAGAGATACTATGGAGATGTAGATTTTTGAACAACTTTACTATAGCTTTGTCAAATAAAGAAATGACCAAAATATAAATTGTAGATCTTGAGAAGTTGTACAACTTTGTAGTTTAAAACTTTTTCAATTGAACTCCTTTAGGGCCTCAAAAAGTGCTCTAGAAAATTGATTTGTCGAGTGCCAAAAAATATTTTGCCGAGTGCTAGATTTCTGGTACACAGCAAAATATGTCTTCATTTTTTTTTGCCGTGTGTTTTTGATCCGGCACTTTCGGCAAAAACCGTATTTGTTAAACACACATAAGTAACTTTTTTTTAGTGCATAACATAAAAAAAAAGCAAAAAAAGTTAAATAACTCATAAGTAAATTTTCGGTAAGGAAATGTGGACTCCGGCTAGATTGGGCGAAGGTGACACCCAATTAGCGATCGAGGAGGAGGGAGGGAGGTGGTGGCGTGGCGTGCGGCGACAAGGCCGCGCCACGGGCACGACGGCGGCGGCATGCTTGGGCGCAGCGCGTGGCGCGGGTGGTGGCGTCTTGAGGGGGAGAAGAGGCAGGAGAGATTAGAATAATTTCTTTATTTGCTTGTTGCCCCTCGAAAGATTACAGACCCTTACTTTTATAGCCCGGCTAGTGGGACTTGTATCTCAAGCAATCTCTCTAAAGGTTTCCTTATAGATTGGAATACCTTTTACAAGCATATCCTATTTATTTATTTTCTAATAAGGGTCTCCCTTATAGATAAGATATCTCCTTGCACACCAAAACACCTAAAGATAATCCTAGATATTTTCCTTCTTTATTTCGAATTAATTGCCGAAGAATCAGCGGAAGGGAGGAGGCGGCGGAGCGCGCGCGAACCCTAGGGGCGGTGGGTGGCCGTGCTCGTGGGCCTGTCGGACCATCTTACGGGTCCTGTTTCCTAGGTCATGACATCTCCCCTTCTCCGACCGTGGCGTCCTCATATTTGGATGAAAAGTCCCATTCGGTCACACACCGGTGGAGATCAGCTGCCTTCGGCATGATGAGCTCAACTGTAAGTACCGATTGACCATGCCGTTCATTGGTGTCCGCGGACGGCGTTATGTGTGGTGACGGCGTCGGGGCGGGACATCCGTCCGCCACGCCCGCATGGCGGCGACTTCGTCGGAGATGGCGAAATCGGCCATACGTTGTCCGTTTCGCGCGTGGGGTTCCAAGTGATCCCTCTCACGCCTGGCGATGTTGGTGGGTGGTAGGGCGGCGAGGCGCCCTCTCCCTTCCACGGCGGCAACGCGGCCGGTGGTTCTTGACGACGGCATTTTAGCGGTGGCGCTATGTCGCACAATGGGTGTGACAGAACCTCCTAATTCTTTGAGCCCACCGCACATTATTGTCCCAAAGACCTCTAACGCGATGCAGATACACCCAATAACTTAAGCCTGTCGGATGTCATCTAAACTCCGATTACACCTCACACCAGGATCAACAAAGGAGTAGCTACAACATTACAACATTTATACCAAAAATACATATCAGAGTGCGGAAGATTAATAACATAATTTTTTAACATGTGAGTAGGTTACATTTGAGTAAACTTAACTTAATTGCGGAAGTAGACAGAACTATAGGAGATAACTAGACCATGTCGAGCCCACCGACATAACCTCGGTTAGTAGCACGAGTCAACACCGCAACAAGGGTCAAAGAACCCGAATGCGGGAGTACTCAACAAGACTTAACCGACTAAAGAAAATAGGAGAAGACTTCGGGTATGCAGGTTGTGGGAATCAAGGAAAGGTCTTATCAAGATCAAGGACTCATTTTTGCATAAAAGCTTACTAAGAGTAGGTCCTTACTTTCAAAGTTTTATTTCAACTTTAGTGATACCTCTCATCTAGGTGATCATCTACTAAAGCAATCACTTCTCAACCAACTCCCTTTTAAACTACATCAAGGTTCCATAATTCAACTACGATGGAGGTGCGAGGATCAAGTCTCCTTTTATCGTAGAGCAACGACGATTCGAATCACTTGTAACCCAGCTGGGGATACCTCACCACACGATATATGTAGCACCAAAGCTTGCATATATCAACCATCTCCCAGTTCGCTCAAAACGGGACCGCGTCCTACGCCACCCGAGAATACAGTACACCTCCAACCTGGGACTTTAACCCACTGAGGGTATCTTGTACTCCCGCCATCTCTCCACTCCCGGTCTTGCGGTTATGCGTTCGATTTGACACACCCCGAGATCGAGGCTTACCCAAAGTATGTGGCCGGTATGCAAAGCTCATGATCCAAGGGCCAACCAGCGAAGCCGGTGCTTAACCGACCACAGTAGGAAACACTACAAAGAGACTCCCTTCTCAATGCAAGTTACCCGACCGTCTCAAATTAACTTATCTTCCATACTATATTGTGAATCATCATTGAAGAACTTATAAAACATTTTAAAAGCATCCTAACTTTAAGCAAGGCTTAACATCTATGCATTTTCAATAAAACATGTTATCAAGGATGATAATTCAATAACAAGGTAGGTCATGCGGCAATTAGGTTTTCACTCAACTCCTATTCACCTAATGCATCATATCATCAACATAAGTGATAATAAACTTTGTAAAATAACAAGGAAAGGTTTAAATGCATCCGGGGCTTGCACGTGTTGCGGGGAAGAGTTAGATTCACGAAGTAAGATTGTCGAAGTCAAACTTGACATTATCCTTGTCGACGGACGGATCTTCTACGAAGCTTGATCATCGCGAACCATAACTACACCTTCTCCAAAGCTTCATCAATACGATGCGACTCACTCTCGTATACTCTACACGTAGATGATGATGCATGCTTTAGCATGATGGAATGGATGATATGATGATGAAAGTGCATAGATGAAAGATGTAACAGTTTAATTAACTTCGAGCATAACTTCCCTTCACGATATAACTAGGTGGATTATTCACAAATCAAGTTTTAATAATTATAAAACAAGTTGATAATAGATACATCAAGCAATTACATACATTATCAAAAACGGCGGGGGGTTTCATGTTCCAAGGTCCACAATCAACTCCAAGAATTCACGTCATGATCTATGCTAATCATTTAATGATTATAACTAATAATTAAGGCATATAACTAAGGATATATTTAAACATTATCAAATTAATCCCAAACTTTTTATGAAGGTAGGTATTAACTTTTAAACAGATACGCAAAAAGTTGCAACATCACGGGATTGATACTTTAGTCTTCAAAAATACTAGAAGTTGCATTTCTTAATTAAAAGAGGTATTTTTATCTCGTACCAAAACTATCGATTATGGTTAACTAATATTTTTCAATGAAAAAGCATCATGTAAAAAGTCTACAAAACAAATTTCATAATTTTACCATGCACCAAACATTAGATATGAAAAAAAAAGTTAATTATCACTTAACTTCTTGAACAAAATAATTCAAGTTTAAACAAAGCATAAAGAAGTTAAGTGTAGTTTGATGAAGTGATTTAGGGTTGTTTGATGAGAAAAGAATCATACATGAATAAGATGGTCCTTGAGAACTCCTTAGGTAATGGTGATGATATCTTGTAGAGTAGTTCAACAAGTTGGTTTTGTTAGGTTGCAATTTTATCGTGAATGAAAGTTGTACTCAAGTTGTTTATCGTTTCATGCATTCACCGAGCATCATGTTTACCTTTCCATCATGCTAAAGCATGCATCATCATCTACGTGTAGAGTTTACGAGAGTGAGTCGGACCGCGTTGATGAAGCTTTGGAGAAGGTGTTGATTTGGTTCGCGATGATCAAGCTTCGGAAGTCGACAAGACAATGTCAAGTTTGACTTCGGGTGGTCCGACGGAATCTAACTTTCCCCGCAACACAGGCAAGCCCGGGATACATTTAAACCCTCCTTGATTATTTACAAAGTTTTACACACTTATGTTGATGATATGATGCATTAGGTGAATAGGAGTTGAGTGAAAACCTAATTCTTTTGCATGACCTACCTTGTTATTGAATTATCATCCTTGATAACTTTGTTAAATTGAAAATGCATAGATGTTAAGCCTTGCTTAAAGTTAGGATGCTTTTAAAATGTTTTATAAGTTCTTCAATGATGATTCACAATATAGTATGGAAGATAAGTTAATTTGAGACCGGTCGGGTAACTTGCATTGAGAAGGGAGTCTCTTTGTAGTGTTTCCGGCTGTGTCGGTTAAGCACCGCTCGTTGGTTGGCCCTTGGATCATGAGCTTTGCATCCGGCCACATTCGGCTAGCCAGTTTGGTCGAAGCCTCATATCTCTCTTGCGTTTTCCAACGCACCCAAAAACACTGACAAATCGTCGCCGGAGTCACCGCACAACGCCATCTTCTCGGTCCGGCCGGCAGCCGCATGATGCTGCATAATTTTTGCCGCGTCCCACTGCTCTGGTGAGCCTCGCACCAAACCAGCTAGCGCTTTAGAATCTCCTTGACATCGTGATCGTGGCGGCTCGACGTTTTACTTTTACACCCTGGGAGCGGACGCGGACCTGCCGGCGCGCCGCCGCCGTTGTCACCGTCGTCCACCCCTGCTCCGTCCTAACGTCGACCCATCCAAACGTGAGCACTAGTATCCCTGAGATCCTGTGTAGCTGTAGGACCTTTTGGTTTGGGTTTTGCCTTGCCGTGCTAGCGGGAACGCGTACCGCCGTCGACGATGCCGTCGTGCCGCTCTCTGCCGCGCGCGAGCGCGATCTATCTAGAGGGCCGGTTTGGTTCGATTAAGTTAGGGAAAGGTCGCCCGAGTGTCCTTGATCGGTTACCGTGTGCTCGTTGTCGCCGGAAACATCTCAGGTGAGCTCCGCCGGCGCATCAGCGCCGCCGTGCCGCCATGTCCGTCGGCAAGGGTGTCTCCCGTGTCCTAGGGTTAGGGTTTTGGGTGTCAGGAGGTGCGGTAGAGAGGGGAGTCGAAGGGAAGAAGCTGCGTGGTCGGAAACCTCGTCGCCGGCAAGAAGAAACCCGGTCGGCGCCGATGCGCCCGCCGTGGTCAACATAGGAGTAGCCGGGGACCTATGAAAACAGGAATAGGAAAACATTCAGGGGTCCTTTTGCAAACTACGTGACTCAGTTGAATAGTGCTTACGTAGATTTGTAAATGTCAAAGAGAGCGAGGACCTTTTTGCAAAAGCGCGGGGGCAACACCTAGGCGGGCGCGTTTGGGCCGGCCTGCCTTTTGGGGGCCGCGCAGCGCGCGTGCGTTGCGCCGCAGTCGAGCCAGTAGGCGGATTCGGCCCGATGGCCGGTTTTTGTTTTAAAATTTGTTTTTTTTTTTTTTATTATTTGATGAATAGTGCGAATCTTCCAAAATTCATAGAAAATTATCAAAGCCTAGAAAATTATGAAAATTTTTGTGGGTGCTGTTCACGATGTCTAGAATATAGGAAAAATTTCAAACTTGAATTTTAAACTGTTTTGACATGTTTTAAAATTACCAGACTTTAATTCAAAAGGGATCTTTGGTGAATTTTATAAATTAATCTATATTTCCAAAATTCATGAAGTTTTATGTGGTGCTGTTTTATGATATGAACTTCTTGTAGGAAAAGTTTGGGGCTGTTTTGAGATGTTTAAGTTATTTATTATTTTGTTATTTTATGCTTTGTTTTATTTAAAGAAGTTAAGTTATGGAACCTTGATGTAGTTTAAAAGGGAGTTGGTTGAGAAGTGATTGCTTTAGTAGATGATCACCTAGATGAGAGGTATCACTAAAGTTGAAATAAAACTTTGAAAGTAAGGACCTACTCTTAGTAAGCTTTTATGCAAAAATGAGTCCTTGATCTTGATAAGACCTTTCCTTGATTCCCACAACCTGCATACCGAGTCTTCTCCTATTTTTCTTTAGTCGGTTAAGTCTTGTTGAGTACTCCGTACTTTCGGGGTTCTTTGACCCTTGTTGCAGGTGTTGACTCGTGCTACTAACCGAGGTTATGTCGGTGGGCTCGACATGGTCTAGTTATCTCCTATAGTTCGTCTACTTCATAATTAAGTTAAGTTTACTCAAATGTAACCTACTCACATGTTAAAAAATTATGTTATTAATCTTCCGCACTCGATATGTATTTTTGGTATAAATGTTATAATGTTGTAGCTACTCCTTTGTTGATCTGGTGTGAGGTGTAATCGGAGTTTCGATGACATCCGACAAAGAGCTTCTTAAGTTATTGGGTGTATGCATCATGTTGTTAGAGGTCTTTGGGACAATAACGGGTGCAGGTGGGCCCGAGTAATTAGGAGGTTCGTCACAATGGGGCTCACTAGATGTGGGAAAAGAAAGGGGAAGTGTTTGGGGGCGTCGAGGCTTCGCGGTGCACTTTCGGCGTCGACCACGGCGGCGCCCTTCGTGACCTAGCCGGCGGGATTTGTATTTGGGGAAACTTCGGTTTGTGGCGAGGGGGAAGGGGAGAGGGGTTGCAAGCGCGAGCACCGCGTGTTCTGCTCCTTGCGGAGCTCGCTGTTAAGGGGGGCGAGGTCCAGGAGGCTCGTCGGGCGGGGCTATTTATAGCCGCGCGGCCGCGGTGCTCGGCGAGATATTTCCGCCCGCGCCTCGATCTTTTCCAAGAGCCGCGTGCTCGTGGACTCGGCTTGCTCCTCTTTCGCCTCGGTGTCGGGTCCCGGTCGGCTAAGCTGGTGGCGGTGGTCGTTGTCGTGGCGGCCCGGCCCGGCAGGCCGGGCAATGGCATCGGGTTGCTCTTGTGCGGGGGCGTGAGCTGGCCGTGCGGCGTCTTTGGTGTGCCAGTTCAGCGGTGGCCACAATACTCCGGTCGTCGTCGTACAATTTGCGCGTGCGGCGAAGGGCTCGCCCGGCAAGCCTTGGTGGCGGCTGTGCGGCGGTCGTCGCGGCGTGCGCCAGGTGTGGCCCGGGATGGCAGCTCAGCGTCGTCGGCGGCTCTCTTGAAGGCTCGTGCTCTCTGCGTGTTCGGTCGTCTCCCTCTGCGGTGATGGCCGAGGCGACGGGGGGAAGGGGAGCGGGGGCCCGTTCGTGGTGATGGAGAGGAGGGAAGGAGGGGTGGGCGAGCGGCCTTTGCTCTGTTGGTCGGCCCGCGCGGGAAGTGGAGGTGAGGAGGAAAGGGAGAAGTGGGCCGGGCGGGTTTCCTATTCCTTCCTTCTTCTCTTTCTTTTCTCTTTCTCTTCCTTCTTCTTTATTTTCTTATTTCTTTTATTCTTTTAACAAATGTAACTCCACTTTAGGTCTTGCCAAAATTCATGGAATAAATTTGAGGTGTCAAAATAAATGGAAACTTCCAAAGTGTTAGGTTAAAAACACGATTATCGAAAAAGTTCAAATTTTTAGCGAATTTTAAAAGCGGGTCAAAAATGGGGTGTTACAAACCTACCCCCTTAAAGAGAATTTCGTCCTCGAAAATTCGCTCTATTCTCGAATAGGTATGGGAATTCCTTTTTCAAACTTTCTTCTCTTTCGAGTTGCTTACGCTTACGTGTGATTGCTCCATTGGACTCGGCAGAATCTAACTGCTATCCTTCGTGTTTGTCTCACTGCCACGTCTAAGATTCTGATTGGTCTCTCTTGATACTGCAGGTCTGGTTGGAGGTCTACTGTTTCTAGCGGAGTTTGTTCCTCGGGGACTTGCAAGCACGTCTTTAGTTTGCGACACGTGGAATACGTTGTGCACTTCTTCCAATTGCAGGGGGGTAGTCTGTAGGCGATATGCTACTTTTCCGATTCTCTCTATGATTTCAAATGGTCAGATGTACCTTGGGGCTAGTTTTCCCTTTACTTGGAATCGTCCGGTTCCCGCAGGGGGTGACACCTTTAGGTAGGCGTGGTCCCCTACTTGAAATTCTAACTCTTTTCTTCTATGGTCGGCGTAGCTCTTCTGTCGACTCTGTGCTTGCTTCGAGGTTCTCGCGGATCATGGCTACCTTGTCTTACGCTTCTTGGATGATGTCGGGTCCAAACACCGCACGTTCTCCAACCGGACCACATTAATGGTGTTACGCACTTTTCGCCCCATCTGATTGCCTCGAGCGGGGACATCTTTAGGCTAGCTTGGTAGCTGTTATTGTAGGAGAACTCGGCAAGCGACAGGCTCTGTTCCCAATCCTTTCCATAGGCCAGTACGCATGCCCTCGGCATGTCTTCTAATATTTGATTCACACGTTGCAATCCGTCTCAAGGTGCGTGGGTGGTAAGGCGTCTTTGTAGTCTAGGCGTGTCTTCAAAGCTTCGTGTAACCTTCTCCAAAATCTTGAGGTGAACTGCGAGCCCTCTGTCTGTCACTATTCTACTAGGGACTCCGTGTAGCCTAAGGATTTCATCGATGTATAGCCTCACAAATTTGGTGAGCCGGGGTGTGGTCTTCACAGGGGATGAAGTGTGCTACTTTTGTTAGTCGGTCCACAATTACCCATATGGAATCGTTGCCATTAGAGGTCCTTGGTGAAATTCCTTGTTTGGTTTTTGATAATTGATGAAACCACTAGTGGACTAATCCTATGCTTTGAGTGTATGACATAAGATAGGATTATTCAACTTGGAGAAAAGAGCATGGTGGACTATGGTGATGGACATGATGGATCATCAAGCTCACTTTCGATTGGAAATGTGAAATGGGCTCAAGGCAAAGGTATTTTGATAGGGCCATTTTATTTTGCACTCAAGACATCTAGCGGATGTGAGTGATTTAGGTTCGATAACCGTACTATAAAAGAGGGAGAATATCGTAATCGCTTTACTCACCTAGTGCCACCTATTTGAATTGTATATGCATATGGGTTAGTGACGTGGTGATTCGATGAGAAGCTCCTTGAAAAAAGTTTGAGATATGTCATCTAGTTGTGCTCAAGAGATTGACATATTTTTGGATGAGATGACATATTATTTGGATCAAGAGATATTGAATATTTGGAAAAGAAATATAAAAATGAGAAGAATATATATATACATGTATATATATTATGCACACTTGGACGTCGGAAATATTCATGCTTGTGCTGTATATATACGTGTATATATATATATGGCTCATGGCCGGTTAGCTTTGCTTGGCTAATTCAAATTGAAGTGATCGACATGCACTCATGGACACGTACAAGAATTAGCTTGCTTGCTTCCTGCGAGTTGTGACTTGCTTTTGTCGATCGGTGGGAAGGCAGCAGTGCAACAGCAGGGCATCGACAGCAAATTGTTTCTGCAGCAGGTCAGGCGCTCGGGCGCTCGGGTGACGGGCCGGCCCATCAACGCCATCCACTAGGCCACGCTGTCGATGGCCCAGGTCGAAGCAAAGCAGCACTAGTCCGTTTCAGCTCCTGCCGTGACCGAGCGATACTTCTGGTCGAAGGAAGTCGTCGTCGCTCTGCTGCTCGAAACAGAAAGCTACGAACCGAGAAACAGAGGAAGAGCGTCGCTCTCGGCTGCCGGCTGCCGCCCGTTGGAATCTGCCCGTTGGGGGTTCTGTGCGCCGGTGCTGCCCGTTGGTGTCCAGCAAGGATAAAAGTGCAGTGCATCCCCTCCTTGCTCCTTCTCTTGCACAAACGAAAAGGCACAGTGAGCCATCTCTCTCCATTCAAAACCCTAGAGCAAGAGCTCCTCCCCTCTCCCCTCTCGATCTATTGATTTGTGCTTCAATCAAGTGAGAGAGCTTATGCTAGAGATTGATTTGAGAGCTCCAAGAGGATTGCCTCCCTCTCCTCTCCGATTTGTTGGTGGATTTGTGTTCTTGAGAGAATTGGGGAAACCCTAGTGCATTGCATCTTTGTGATTCAATTTCGTGGCACTAGGTGGTGATTGCGATTGTGGTAATCTTATTTCTCTTGGTGATTGCCGTCACCTAGGCGGTTGGAGTTGGATTGATTGGTGAGGGATTTGGTGATTGTGTCCGCCCCCAATCAAGGTGATATTGTGAGGGGGTCGTTCCTTACCCGCGGGAGATTGTGAAAAGGAGCACTAGTGGATTGCTCGTGGCTTGTGAATCCCCTTTAGTGATTGTTTCATTGAGCTCCCACCGGGATTTGGCGCCGGCCATTAAGCTTGTGGAACATCTAGTGGGTGTATCGCCAACAATGAGGACTAGCGTGCGGCAAACCGCGTGAACCTCGGTGAAAAATCATCGTGTCTATTGTCTTGTGCTCGTTGGAGATTTCTCATTGTACACGGTGATTGGCAACAACCTCTACACTCAGCGGTGGTATTGTATTCTAGCCTCTTTGCATTACCTTCTCTAGTTTACTTGTGTAGCTTTGCATAGGTTGTTTAGTTGACTAGTGTAGTTTAGCTCCTAGTGGTAAAATTAGTTAGATTATCTTGCTCAACTAGGAGTAAACTAGCGACCTAGCACTTGGGTGATATTAGAGATATTAGAATTATTATTCTTGTCTTGTGGCTTGCATAGATAGCTTGTAGCATCGCATTTGTTGCTTTCGCCATCTTATTTACTAACCGCCTTGCTAAGTGTTGTTTGTAGAATTTTTAATAGGCTATTCACCCCCTCTAGCCATTAGGACCTTTCACTTGGGAGTCCTACTATGAAATCCATACTTATCTCATCCCATTTCCATTACGGTATGTGTAGCGGTTGTAGTAATAATCTTGCGGTCGATGATGTTACGCTTTGATTCTCGACACGGGTCACATCGCTCTGGTTAGCGATATCTGTTTTCATGCCTTTCCACCAATATTTACGCTTCTTCGGTCCATGTACATCTTAGTTGCTCGGGGTGAATGGAGTGCGGGGTGTCGTGTGCTTCTTCTAATATTAAATCTCTAAGATTTCCTTCCTTCGGTACCTGAATACGGTTTTTTAAACCATAGCTTTCCCTCTTCATCTATTCGAAATTCTGACATTTCCTTTTCCTTGAGGGTGACCAACTTCTTCAATCTTTGAGTTTCGTCATCTTTGTCTTGAGCTGTCTTAATCTGAAGTTCCAAGGTAGGTTGTACGCTTAGTGTGTCCAGCGTCCCTTGTTCTCCAATGAGTAGGTTTAGCTTGCCTACTTCTTGGGCCAATTCGGGATTACTCGGAGGTCTTCTACGTGTCTTGATTGGGTCTTCCTACTCAAGGCGTCGGCTCACGGAGTTGGCTTTTTCGAGGGTGATACTATATACTTAGATCATAGTCTTTTATTAACTCTAACCATCTTCTTTGCCTTAGATTTAATTGCATGCGAGTGAAGATATACTTCAAGCTCTTATGATCTGTGAATATCTCACACTTGTTCCCGATGAGGTAGTGTCTCCATATCTTGAGGGCGTGTACCACTGCTGCTAGTTCCAAGTCGTGTGTCGGGTAATTCTCTTCATGTTTCTTCAGTTGTGCTGGAGGCGTATGCCACAACTTTCCCTTCTTGCATTAGAACACATCCTAGTCCGCGTCGGGATGCGTCACAATATACCACGAAATCCTTATGTATATCCGGTAAGGTGAGTACCGGGGCCGTGGTAAGCTTTGTCTTCAACTCTTGGAAGCTCTTCTCACAGGCTTCTGTCCATAGGAATTCTTTTCCTTTCTGCGTTAGTGCGGTCATGGGTCTAGCAATCTTGGAGAATCCTTCGATGAACCTTCGGTAGTATCCTACCAATCCTAAGAAGCTTCTTATTTCTGTGACATTGGTGGGTTGCTGTCATTCTGTTACTGCTCTTATTTTCTCGGGGTCTACTTTTACTTCTTCTGCCGTTATGACGTGGCCTAGGAAGGCAACTTCTTGTAACCAAAACTCGCACTTGCTGAATTTGGCATATAGCTGGTGATCTCTTAACTTGCTTAAGATTATTCTCGAGTCTTTGTTCATGTTCTTCGACGCTCTTTGAGTAAATAAGTATGTCATCAATGAATACTACGACAAACTTATCCAACTCCTCCATGAATACCTTGTTCATTAGGTTCATGAAATAGGCAGGAGCATTTGTCAATCCAAAGGGCATAACCGTGAACTCATATTGTCCATAGCGGGTCACAAATGCTGTCTTCGGAATATCACTGAGTCGGATCTTGAGTTGGTAGTACCTTGATCTGAGATCTATTTTGGAGAAATACTGGGCTCCTTTTAGTTGATCAAATAGATCGTCTATCCTTGGAAGGATCTGTAGTCAATGCACATGCGTTGGCTGCCATCTTTCTTTTTAACAAATAGTCTTGGCGATCCCGGGGTGATGAATTTGGGTCTAATGTATCCCTTATCCTGCAATTCCCTTAGTTGTTTCTTTAATTCTATTAACTCATTTGATGCCATCCGATACGGTCTCTTGGCTATTGGGGTTGTCCCCGGTATTAAGTCTATAATGAATTCCAAGTCTCGCCGGTGGCATTCGGGTAGCTCTCTGGAAATACGTCAGGATATTCTCTTACTATGGGTACGTCCTCTTTGTGGTGGCTTGTACATTGTATCTTCTTTGGGGTCAACTTGGGCACTTGTGGGTGGCACGTTATAGTCTTTCCTAGGTGATTGGTCACTGTGACTACTCTGTCTTTGCATGATATGTTTCCATGATGTTCTTGTAGCCAATCCATTCCTAGTATTATATCCAATCCGTCCGTCTTTAGGACTACCAAATCTGCTCTAAACTCTATTCCTCGATCATAATTCTCACTTTCGAGGATATTGTAGTGAGCATTTCATTACTGCTCGGGGGTGCGAATTAAAAGAGGGGTGGGTAACAACACCGTTCTCAACTTATTTCGGAAACAAAGCGATCGGAAATAAGCGAATGCAAAGCGCCAGAGTCAAATAGCACGGTTGCAGTAGTAGAGTTTGCTATAAACTCACCGTACCGCGGCATCAGTCTTTGTCTGTGCGTCTTCGCATTCACATGGTTTACTACGCCTTGACCAAAGCTTCGGGGCGTCCTCTTGGGTCTTATTTGGAGCTTTGAGGGATATTGCGATTTATTCCAGCGGTCCTGTTACTGGCAACTGAGGGGGCAGGGGCATTACTATGGTTCCGATTTGGGCAAGCTGCGACGCGGTGTCCGGGTTGACGGCATCCATACGGGTTTCTTGTCCTCACGCTGTTTACGCCCTTGTCAAAGTTGTTGTTCTTTGGCGTTGTTGTTGCGGAAATGGTTGTTCTTGACGGGATTTTTGTTGTTGTGTAAGTTAGGGCTGGTGCGGTAGTTGTTGTTCTTTGGCCTGGGTTTGTTGACTTCTGGTGCTCGAAAGCTGCGTGTAGTGGGTGGGAACCTTGGGGTGCGTTACAGTGCGGTCGGCTCGTTGAAATCTGTCGGGGTGGCGTTCTCCTGCTGCTATCATCTTGCGCTTCCTCTCACGTTCGGTCCTCATCTTTTCTTCTTCTATGATTATGGTCTTGTTCATCATTGTACTGAAGCTGGTGTACTCGTGTCACGCTATTTGTTCCCTCGGGGTAGCATTGAGTCCTCTATTTAAAGCACTCCATTTTCTTTTTCTCCGTATTCACCTCACTTGGCGCGTAGCGCGCAAGCTTCATGAATTTCGGATGTCTTTGTGGGGACAGTCATGGCGCCACGATGGATGTTGCGAAATTCCTCCCGCTTTACTACGTATGATCCCTCGGGAATGTGGTAGCGACGGAATTCTTCTACAAACTCATCCCAAGTAATAGCTCCTGGATCTCCTGAGGCTTCACGATAGTTGTCCCACCATTCACTTGCGGCTCCGGCAAGTTGATGGGTGGTTAGTATGACTCTTTCTCTTTTGGGGTTGCTCCAACCGCATCCAACTTCTTGGTGATGAGGCGTATCCGGTCATCTGCGGACAAAGGATCGTCCCCAACATCCTCGAAGGTGGGTGGGCGTAACCTCATAAATGCCCCTAATCTTCCGTTCTCGGGGTCTCTTCTTAGGCAAGTCTCTCTAATAAGCGTAATGCAGTCGGTCCATCACTTCGCTAGGTTGGGTGGAGGGGATGGTAGGTGTTCATTTTCTCCTTGATTAACTTCCTCTCTCGCTGGCCTTTCTTCATTGCCCCTATTGTTTCTAGGTTGCTGCCCCTATTCCGCCTATTTCTTGGAGGTTCCTCGCCTCTCCCATTGCGGTCCATGGCTTCGGCTCTTTCGCGGCATTCACGGATCTGCTAGACCTTCTTTCCATCGATTCTTTGTGATAGCAATGTGAGTAAGACGGTGTTCGCGGATCAAGAAGGCAAAACTCAAACGCAATTTATTAAAAACATCAAACATTCAACACATCCTCATAGTTCTTACACATGATACATGCGCATCATACATAATAACCATTTAGATGCTACTGAAATCCACATCCAAACTACAGACATTGATACTGAACCACGCTCATTCTGCCCTAAAGGCGGCGCTTGCTACAGACTACTCTTATTTATTTTACAAACTATAGCTTTTGGAGGTTCCACTTCTCCAGCAATAAGTATTTGTTGTCTTTGGCACAAAGTACCCTTGTCATGGACACCAGGACGGTCCCGCTTCCTGTTGGAAGTTGTCTGCGATAGATTCCTCAGTTTCAATTGTTTCGGAATCAGTCATAGACTCCTTCGGTACATATCCATTTAGGCCATAATGAGGCTGTTGGGGGTCATAGGCTGGCACTTCACTAGCGGCATTTGCTGAAATTCTTCTCCTGATGTATGTCCTCTTGCTTCGCTTCAGTCGCATGCGATTCTTCTTTGGGTCTTCCTCAACTCCATGCGCACCACTCCCGGCTCTCTAGCGATCTTGTGTGCTTTCATGGTCATCTTTATGCGCCTTGGCTTGTTTCTCTTGAAAGCGACTCTGCCGGGCTTGGATCTCTTCTTGCTGATCTTCACACAAGGTGTCCAGGTGGTGTAGGTACTGACGGTGAACACCTTGCTGTACTCAATACTCTGGGTCGATCTTCATCAATTTGCGTACCTTGTTGTTGGAAGGGCAGGGGGTAGTTTGGTGCAGTACAGGTAGATACTTCGCCCGGTGTGTACTCTATGTCTTCCTCGAAGATGCCGCGATGTCTGCCAATGCCTGTCGTGCCACTTTCTGGGTGGTGTCCCATGGCCTCTGACCAATCATGGTGTACCATCTTGCATGGACTGCAGAGAAGTCGGGATGTTCCTTGATGTGCATGCGCACTTCGCACCTTCGCACTCCCGCATCCTCATATTGTATGAAGTAATACTAGGGAGGCTCGGTGTATCCCAGTCGCTGGAGTGTCTCCCATAAGAGACGGGGAAATCCTTCCTCAGCAATGCAGTTTGATTGTTCCCAGTCATTATCAATGGGTCCTTCCATACTGCAAAAACACTTCCACAAGTTAGACTTATTTTTGCATATGAAAGTACGAGAACAATCGGGGGTGTGTTTATCTTTTGTTGTGTATTAGGACCTAGAGTTTCATCCTACAATCAAGCTCGGCTCGATACTACTCTGTAAGGCCCCCACTTTAATGGGTCCTTAACCTTACGTATTAGTGTCAGGATCACACGCTAATACGTTGATAAAACAAGAGTGGACACAGATTTATTTAAAAAGGTGCCGGAGCTTTATTGATAGGATAAATAGGTCTTACATAAGTGGCCCGAGGGTCACAATCTTATTACACAACAGTAGGTAGGCATAGGAGTGTTGTGGCACTTTATTTATCGAAGTCGGCTCTGGCGTCTAGTGGTCCTAGTCTACCACACCCACAAGCATACTTGAGCGTAGGTCGAAACTCTAGTATCAACATCATAGTCCTAGCAAAGCCGAAAACATCACGTCTAATCCTCCTGCGGGAAATCCTCACGATCATCGTAGCCGAAGTCCTCCTCTAAGCCGAAGTCTGAAAATATCAACGGGTGAGTACAAAGGTACTCAGCAAGTCCAAACCTGGGGTTTGGTGGTTATTAAGGGTTTGGGCCCTAGCAGGGTCTCTAAAACTGCCCTTACTAGTTCCCGGTCAGATTATATGGTCGCCGCTTCACAAGACACAAGCAGTTAGCATCAACGAGATTAAACTAATCATAGATGATCCGTCCTAGCGGTTGCCCATTCCAAGGGACGTGGCTATTCGAATAGATTTAAATAACTCTGCGAGAGGGTGTACAATTTCCCCACACGATGGACCTACTCTCCTCGTGATCAGCGGGCAAGAATAGTCCTACAAGATCCCGTACCCGCTTGGTAGCCATCCTAGGTTTCCATATAGTTCCCACCACGGTTTCTCAGGGATTGGAAGGATGACGCATCATCCTAGACGTAGCTTCAATACACACTACGTCCGACGTAGCTTCAATACACACTACGCCCGACGTGGCTTCAATGCACACCACGCCCTTGTGGCTTCAATACACACCACATAATCATAATCATAAATCTGTGCACCTAGCACTGCGCCACCGCGCTCACACACTTACGTGGAAGATCACTCAGCATCCACGCCAACCGGACCATGGGGCCACTCTCCCCACGTCTGCTCCTGATAGACCGCTTGCCTTCACCGGCCTCCTAGGTTAGAAACTATACTTTGACCTAACGGGGTGTGAGATCGAGGTCGTCCCATCTCGACGTGTGGCTACACGAATATCGTACTAGGGGATGGTCTATGAACCGGTCCTTAGGGAGGCGAGCATCTCTCCGCGGGATTCATCCCCGATTGTGATTAGTCCACCTCCATGTAGACTATCACCACTCACTTTTTGTTGGATGGTTCACATTATTAAATAAGTTACATTGCTCTCATAATTAGTCATGTTATAACATTATTCATCATCATTTCTTTCACATAGCATAAGCAAGATAAATCATGATCATTAATTAGGTCAAGATTATTAGGGGGGGTTAAGGACTTGCCTTGGTTACCGTTGTCGTCCGGCTCCGGAACGTAGTCGGGATCGTCTAGTTCCTGGTTGAGGTCTTCGTCGGCTACTCTGGTACGTGCGCGGCGATTACAAAATTAATAAGGCAATTGAATAGCGACAGAATGAACCATGTGATAACATATAAAACCAGTAGCAATGGATAAAGCTCGAATTTAGAAAAATAACGGAGGTGGTTTGACCCAATTTGGAGTTACGGTTCGGAAGTTATGATTTTCCGAAGTTTAATTCCCGTCAATAAACAAGGTGGGATTTTTATGTCATTATTTTATTGATGTAAAAATATATTAAAAATCATGACAATTATCTCCACACGATCTAGTTTATTTACATATTTTTCTGGAATTTTTTCGAGGTCGAACATGTACTTATAGCATTAGAGTGCAGGTTCTCGGGTGCACATAGCGTTTTCTGTAGGAACACACACACTGTATCTTCCAGGTGTGACTGACCGGTGGGTCCCATGTGGCCCACGTGCCCCTGACGGGAAGGAAACGGCGTCGGTTAGGAAGGCCACGTGGCTGCCGTTCATTGGGTGTCCGCGGACTGCGTTACTTGTGGTGGCGGCGTCGGGCGGGACATCCGTCCGCCACGTCCGCCGGCGGCGGTATTTCGCCGGAGATGGCGAAATCGGCCATACGTTGTCCGTTTCTTGCCGCGTGGGGTTCCAAGTGATCCTCTCGCCGCCTGGCGATGTTGGTGGGTGGTAGGGCGGCGGAGGCGGCCTCCTTCCACGGCGGCAGCGGCCGGCGGTTCTTGGCGACGGCGGCTAGCGGTGGCGCTATGCTGCACAATGGGGCTCACTAGATGAGGGAAAAGAAAGGGAAGTGTTTAGGGGGCGTACCGGCTCGCCAATTGCACTCGGCGTCGACCACGCGGCGCCCTTCTCGTGACCAAGCCCCGGCGGCGGGATTTTGGATTTGGGGGGAACTCCGGACTGCGACCGGGAAGGGGAGGGGTTGCAGCGCGAGCACCGCGTGTTCCTGCTCCTTGCGGAGCTCTCGCTGTTGGGGCGAGTTCGAGGAGGCTCGGCGGGGCTATTTATTATAGCGCCGCGAGGTGCTCGGCGAGATATTTCCGCCGCACCCCGATCTTTTTCCGGCCCGTAGCGTGCTCGTGGACTCCCGCCTTGCTCCTCCGCTTTCTGCCTCGGTGTCGGTCCCGGTCGGCTAGTTGGTCAAAGGCGGTGGTCGTTGTCGTGGCCGCCCGGCGGCGCCGGCAATGGCGTCGGGTTGCTCTTGTGCGGGGCGTGGCTGGCCGATGCCTGGCGATCTTTGGTGTGCCGGTTCAGCGGTGGCCCTGCCACTCGGTCGTCGTGGCTTGTCTGGGTGATGCGGCGGGGCTCGCCGCAAGCCTTGGTGGCTGTTGTGCGGCGGTCGTCGCCGGCGCCAGGCGCCTTGGGTGTGACGTCGGGATGGCGGCTCGCGTTCGTCGGCTCTCTTGAAGGCTCGTGCTCTACTGTGTTACTGGTCGTCTCCCTCTCTGCGATGGTGCGGGGGGCGACGGCCGACCGGCGGTGCGTGTTCGAAGTCGTCCTCTAAAGACGTTGGGGAAGAAGGGGAGCGGGGCCCGTTAAGGTCGGTGATGGAGAGGAGGGAAGTAGGGGGGTGGGCCGAACGGGCTTGCTCACATTTGGGCCGGCCAGCGGGAAGTGGAGGTGAGGAGGAAGGGGGGAAGTGGGGGGCGGGTTTCCTATTCCTTCCTTCTTCTCTTTCTTTTCTCTTTCTCTTCCTTCTTCTTTATTTTCTTATTTCTTTTATTCTTTTTTAACAAATGTAACTCCACTTTAGGTCTTGCCAAAATTCATGGAATAAATTTGAGTTTGTCAAAATAAATGGAAACTTCCAAAGTGTTAGGTTAAAAAAACACGATTATCGAAAAAGTTCAAATTTTTAGCGAATTTTAAAACAGGTCAAAAATCGGGGTGTTACGGTTGTCGACGGTGAGGAAGAGGCGATCCATGCCGTCGAGGAAGACGACCCTGGCCGGGCCGATGTGGTGGCGCCGCGGCCACATGCCGCCCAACAGGATGGCGGTCGGTGCTGCGGTGTAGTTGGCTCCGTTTGTAGGCACCCAAGGCGAGGAAGTTCGTCCTGCGAACTCCGCCCTGAAGCAAGGCCTCCAGCAGGTGCAGGCGGTGGAGAGGAAGCCGGAAGGTAGAAGCGGCCATCGAAGAGAAGGAGGCCGTCCTCGAGTGTCCATGCTGGAACGGCGTCGCCCGTGGTAACGTCAGGGCGATCCGGCGTGGTGCTGGTCCTCCCGCCGTCGCCACATCGGAGGCTGGGCGAAGACGCCGATGGGACGTGTCGTGAGGTCCAAAGCGCAGTCGCATGCCTCGAATGTTTCCCCAAGCCGAGGAAGGAAGTGTCTGACGCCGGCGAAGATGCCGACTGGCAGGCCGGGCCCGGGGGCGCCTCCACGCTGAGGAGGTGGAGCCGACGTGAACGTGCTTTCGGGCGGCCGTCGGCGGTAATGCGCAGCTCGTGTGTCGCGAAAGTCCCCGTCACTCGTCCCAAGCTTGCCGGTAAGGCATGCCAAGGATGACGTCGACGTCGTTGCCCAAACGGCATGACGTAGGCGTCGATGTCGAAGAGCTGGCGTCGGCGTAGTGGCACCTCGAAGGTGGCGACGGCATGTCGGTGGCGCCGGTGCCGGTGGTGATTAGCTGCGCATTGGTGGTCAGGCCAACCGTGGTCACCACGCGGGGGTCGATATAGTTGTGCGTTGCTCGAGTCGACGATGATGTTGGCGCGTGCACGAGATCATACCGACGAGGTATAGAGAATGAGCACCACGTAGCGAGTCGGGGTCCCCGAAGAGGACGCCCGGTCGGTGGCTCCTCCTTGGCGTCCGCCCGGTGAGGCGTTTGTCGAGTCGTCGGTTAGTCGTTGAGGACCGTGATGTCGAAGAGGTGCTTGCATTTGTGACCCGTGTAAACGCTCGTCATAGTTGAAGTAGAGTCAGCCTTGGCGTCGCTCCATCATCTCCTCGATTGTCGGCCGTTTGAGCGGCCGAGTCGTTGCTGGTCTTTGCCGACGAGAGGGGCGCCTGGGGCAACGGGGCCATAGGCGCAGCGCCCTAGCCTTCTGTCTTTGGCTTCTTTGGTGTTGTAGAGGATGGTGAGGCGTAAACAAATGCATACTGGCGAGAGACATGGCAGCCTCCATGTCCTTGGGATTCGCATCTCGACGTCCGTCTTGGCGGTTCGCCCAAGCCTGCTGTGTAGATGTTCACCTGCTGCTTGTCGTTGAGGTGGCCTGCCGTGCCACGTGCGCCAGGAACTGCTCTGTGTACTCATCGACGATTGTCTGTCTTCCTCGCGATGCCGGCTCACCCGTAGTTCATTTGTTGGTTTGAGCCAAAGTGCTCCGTAGACATCTTGGGCGAAGCTTGCCCAATCTTCCACTGGTTTTCTCCTAGGACAGCCTCATATACCATTCTTGGGCTCCCCTGTAAGAAGATAGGAGCGTAACGGACTTGTTCATTCTTTGGCGTACCTTGTCCCCCTTAAAATTGCTCACAAATGATTGATCCATGGGAGAGGATCCTCCCTTGCCATAAATGCGTGGGGAAGGACCGGCTTGTGCAAGCGGAGCGAGACCTGGGAAGGTGTCCGGCGTGGGGGGCGGCGCATGCGCCCGTCGGTGGCGCCTGGGCATGGGCCGCCCCAGGAGTAGCTGTTGATATTTCTTACACGATCCCAATTAGGAAGGTGAAAGAAATATATATGGGATATCTATCTAATCATGTTAGCTTGGATATGGGATTAACCTCATGATCCAACAAAGCGGAGTTAGGCGGTGTTAGTAGTGGGATGTAAACTTAGCATCATTATCCATAGTGGAGTTAATCTCACCAGGATATGTACTCAAGGTATACCACTCATTTCTAGGCATTACCTATACACTAGTCTGTCACCCTAGCAATAACGCTCAAAGAAATGCGGGGCATGGTACTCTTGATTGGCCTTGATAAAAGAATGAACATGATATCTGCAGTTTACAGGATAGAAATACCAATTGTAGCACTTCACCGGGAGTAATCCAGGTATCGTATTTATATTTTACCACATGGAAGGAGTCTATGGAAAGTAGAGAGAAAAGGATGTCTAATGATTTAGGAAGTGATTTATTTATGAGATCCACCTTACAGTGTTGTGATGCGAGTAGCCATATGCATCTAACATTACTCAACAGGATAAGTCACGGGATAAAGATAAATATATAAATGATAAATACCCAAGTCTAAGATCATCATATGCCACTAGTATCATACGAGCTATTAACATGTTATAGAAAGAATAGAATGAATATTCCTAAGATACTCCTAATCATATATGTCAAATGAATACTACAATTAGTGCAATACATCTAGCTATCATGGCAAGGTTGGATTACTTCTACACATGGCAAGCATTACCAATAACAACCAAGGACGAAACTTGATCATTACCGTAATAATAAACTTCGACTAGTCCTACATTCGGAGGGTGGATTCCAAAGGAATTTGAACAGGGGGTTTGTCACTCCCACGATCTACCACACGGCCGGGAATGTAGGGTGCAATTGCGGATAAATGTTGTATAAACACCACCGTTTACACATTGCTTATCACCCACATAGTGATCATCTATATGGATGCTATACAATTCCATGCATAAAATATAAAGCAATCTTACTAAACTAAACATATAATCATAGCAAGCATAAACACATATCAATAAGAATATAATAATTATATAGATCAAAGCCATAACAATTGTATTCTAAATATAAGAGTACTTACGGATCGAATACAAGAGAGAAGTCTCAAGAACGATGATCCTTGATACTTCTTGACTATCGAGGAACTCAAGATGAACTTGATCTTCAACTAGATGGACTAGATGGGTATGAGTTGATGAATGAGTATGATAATGAAATTGTTATCACCACGGGTCATTTGGTCTTCTTATATAGTACTTGGCGATGAACGTCAACCCTTGGATCAAACCGACCTTCAACAACGGTGTAGATACAACCTCAAAGTCGGTGGTAAACCAACCTAGAAAGAGAGGCCGACAGGCCGACCCCACTGGCGGCCGGCCTACATGGTAATCGGGCGGCCGTGGTGGAGTGCCACCTTGGCATCCCGTCTTTTACGGTGTCCTCGGTATCTTCTAGAATGTTTTAGTCCACTTTTCGGGTTGAGTTACTTCACGGTTAAGTCTTGTCTTCATATGTCTTGTATATTAGGAACTTTCTCCATTCTTCTCTGCAATTATCTATCAAGTCCCCGGAAAGTCACGAGAATACCAGAACTTCGTGGAATTATGTTAGTTAGACCCCTAGACTTATGTTTGGTCTTTGACTTGAGCCCTTATTTCATGTTATTTAACTTGTAATATTATGCTATAACAGGTGTCAACGGTAGCCCTTCATCGGGTTCTTCTCGGATCGGCGGTGACTTGATCATCTGGGTTACGCTTGCCATCGATCCGCTTCGATGAAGTCGGATGGCCGTCTCCAACAAAGCGTCTTCATCTCAAGATCGGCTTCCTGAAGTTGTTTGGCGCTTGATCGCTGCTGGATCGTCGCCGGAGAGGATCGAAAGTTTATTCTCGATCTTGTCCATCCGTTTGTCGAATTTGGCGAACTGTTCCCCCAAGTTCTTTGACTTCTTCGACTCCCACTGTCCCATGGTGGTGGTGGATCGTAGTGGTCTCGGATACCAATTTGTCGGACTCCGGCTAGATTGGGCGAAGGTGACCCAATTAGCGATCGAGGAGGAAGGAGGGAGGTGGTGGCGTGGCGGCGGGCGCGCCGGCCCGCTTGGCGGCGTGCGGGGGCGGCGTGGGTGGCGGCGTCTTGGGGGAGAGAGGCGGGGAGAGATTGGAATAATTTCTTTATTTGCTTGTTGCCTGAAGATTACAGACCCCTTACTTTTATAGCCCGGCTAGTGGGACTTGTATCTCAAGCAATCTCTCTAAAGGTTTCCTTATAGATTAGAATACCTTTTACAAGCATATCCTATTTATTTATTTCCTAATAAGGGTCTCCCTTATAGATGAGATATCCCCTTGCACACCAAAAACACCTAAAGATAATCCTAGATATTTTCCTTCTTTATTTCGAATTAATTGTCAAGAATCCGCGGAAGGGAGGGAGACGGGCGGCGGGCAGCGGGAAGGGGGAGGGGGGGCGGCGCTCGTGCTCCGTGGAGCTGTCGGGCCTGTCCTACGGCCCCTGTTTCTGGGTCATGACAGAAATTAAACATACATAATACATAAAAAAGCAAAAAAGTCAAATAACTCATAAATAACTTTTTTTTAATGCCTCGATACTTCAAGTAGTTGCAGTATATAATGTTAAACACAAACTTACACCACCCACCACATGATGCGCACAAGCTAGATCTACACATATGTCTCTACAACATAAAAAGAATGAAAGTAAGACTTCCATTTGGTGTCAAAAAAATTTCGCCTCACTTTCAACCCTCATGCGATCCACCCACCATCCCCGCATGATCTACCACCGCGATCACACCAAATATAGAAGGCCACAACAATCACGTATTTTTGACAAATATAAAAGGTCATAACAATCACGTATCTCTTGACAAATATCCCACCAAATATAGAAGGTCAAATATAGAAGGCCACAACAATCACTATCTCTTGACAAATATAGAATGCCACAATAATCACCTATTTCTTGACACATATAGAAGGCCACAACAATCACATATCTCTTGACAAATATAGAAGGCAACATATAGAGGCAACGGGAAACAATTAGCCACATGCGGCCTCTGCTCCCCATGCGAGCGGCATCTGCTCCTCGTGCCACCCTCGCCACGACGTTGACTTGCTTCGTCATCGTTGCTGCAGTGCCTTGCTGTGACGCCGTCCTCGCCCTCGTGTGACGCCGCGTCGTCGACCTGCTCTGTTGTTGTTGCCGTCGTGCTTCACCGCGTCGCGAGGACGCGTCGTCATTCTAGCCATTGTCCTAGCCACCAACGTCGCTGCTCCATCACCCGCTTGGTACATGCTCCGATCTCTTGGTGTTGGGTTTTGTGCCGCCGCCCCAATGGGGTGCAGCCAGCCGTCGTAGCCGCTAGGTTTGGCTTGCCTGCCGCCGATGTTCATGATCCGGCACGCTGTTCATGATCTGGTACACTGTTATCTTTTTTGCCTCTGTTCATGATCCGCCGCCGTTGTTCTCCTATCCAGTGTCGTACGTTCCCTCTTCCAATGTCGTGCTCGCTGCAGTGCCTTGCCGCGACGCCGTCCTCGCCCTCGTGTGACGCTGCGCCGTCGACCTGCTCTGCTATCGTTGCCGTCGTGCTTCACCGCATCGCACTGAGTATCATCTCCTATTTCATTCTTTTATGAATTATATATGTATAAACTAACGGTTACTTGAAGGTGTTTTCTCTCTTTCTCTCCCTCTCTCTCTCTCACACACACACACGTACACACTGTTATCCAACTGAATTTAACAATGTGTCTGTGTGATATCGTCTTGCAGAGTTAACCAAGGTGGCAGCATGGACGCCGATCGGATTCGTCATCTTGGGCTTCGTGGCTACCTTAAGTGAGGAGAGTGTGTGGTCCCCTTCAATATATCTTGGTGAAGAGTTGCAAACATATGAACATAGAATATAACGGGATGATGTGGAAGTTTCCTAGATGGTATTGAATTAGTCGCGCATGGATACACATACATATCTGTGTGTATCATAGTTTTGACTCTGTTGTAGATGATCCACAAAACTTGTTTGGATTAAATGTTACTTTTATATTATTGTTTATTTTCATAGTATTGTTATCTTTATCATGCGATCCATAATCTTTTACTACATATAAAGAACAAAACATGGGACATTTTTTGGTGCGATAAAAAATTTTCAACCGTCCCTCTGCCTCCCTGCGATACTAGGCCCCCCCACCCTCTCCCTCCCCTCCCGTGCGTTAAAAGGGAAACAACCGGTAAAAAATAGGAAAGCCCCTGCGATCGGTAACAAAAAAAAAATCCGCTCGTCACTTCGCCCGTGCGATCCTTCCTTCGTCGCTCCGCAGTCCGCTCCACCCCCCTCCTCGTGCGACAAATTTGGAAGCCACGACCCCTCCCTCACGCGACAAATTTAGAAGCCCCCATCTCCGCCGCACACTATGCGACCCTGCCCCTCGTCAACGCGCTGCCGCCGGAAACACCGACGCCTTCTCTTCCTCTTGCCGCGCCCAGCCCGCAGATGCGCACGTCGCGTCCATGCCCAATGTCCTGGCGTCCGCATCAGGATTGGGGAGGGGTGGAGGAGGCCGCATCGGGATGATTGGCAGATTGGGGGTGGAGGATATTGGCAGATTGGGGTGGAGGAGGCCAGCATCGGGATGAGAGCAATGCTGTGGTGAGGGAGGGTAATGGCGGCGCCGGCAGGATCACCGTATTCTCCTCTGTGTCATGGAGAAGAAGGTCGGGATCTTGACTCTCTTGTCCGCGAGATGGAGGCTACCGGCTCCGCCATGCCGCGCCTCGACGGCGCCGCCGCCCGGGGGTCCTCTGACTCCGACACCGGCTCACCGCACGGCCGTGCAGCAGCATCGTCAACAAGCTTAGCGGGGCCTTGTCGGTGCCTGAGGAGGAGCTCGATGGTGTCACCAAGTCCGTGGCTCCGTGTTCTCGCTCTCGCAGTACGCTCTGATGCCCGACGCCTCGCTGTACCCGTCAGGCAAGATCAACTGTCCCCGCCTGCCGCACCTTGTCATCGGTCGTCCAGACGGTGCGCGGCCGTCGCGCCATGGAGGACCTCGTGGCCGCCATGGCGCACTGCCGGAGACTCGAGGTCGCCGCGCTCGCCGAGAGGCACAACTAGGTAACTTCCTCTTCTTTGCGCGCTGAGGTATTCTACGCCGAACCTTGACACCTCGCGAGTCGGGCATCAAGGCCTCACCGAGTCGTCGTCTGCCAGAATCTACATGGCGAACATCAGTCTAAGCGTTTGCCGGACAGGACCATAGGTGTAGTGTTTCTTTTTCCATTTTCTTTGGGCGTCAATTCCTGTTCACCAACTTGCTATTGCTAACCAGCATCGAAGGATGCGTCAGGTGAACTACGTAGGAGTATACATCCCAGTAGATAGTTAATCCAACCGTGACTTTTAACTTTTTCCTTGGTCCACATGCAGAATGTGTATTATGTATATTTCAGGCGACACACTCAATTGACTACTGAATTTACCAAACCATGCCTTGCTTGGTTATTTCATGAACATGTTGTTGCTATCTCTGCAAATATATGCAAGAATGAAATAATCAAGGTTGAAGGAATGGACTTGCCCTGACTTGTTTTAATTGTGTTGCAACTGAATTTTTACTGACCATGTGTGGAGTTTGTAAATTTTTTAATATCTTTGTGCTTTCTGCTTTTGTTCTGCAGATTATAAGAGCTAGCACGCCTGCATCTCTGCCATAGTCGGTGCACTCGAGTGGCAGGGTGGCCCCATATAGTAAGAGTAAGTTAACCCCATGGCCTTTAGCTTTTTATGATCTTTGTGTTTCTTATTTGATCTATGTTATATGGTGTTCTGAAACTTTTTCATTAATTTCCTGCGTGATATCTCTGAACTTCTCTTAGTTTCACTCATGCCTTGTTGGGTTGGCCTGGGTGTAAAATGCGTCTTTGTTTGAACCATTTAGTTACAGTAAGTGGATGACAGAAATCAGAATAGGACCAATAGTGCAACATACAATGGCCAGATTTGAATAGTTTTGGTTTTATTATCAACCTCACAAATTGGCAAGAAGCAAGATAGGGCCAGCAGCTAGAATAGTAACAAGAGCATGATGGATGGGTTGGAGCATCAAATGTGAGTAGCTGTGGGGAGTTGGAGTCGGTATGCCTTCCTAAGATGGTTCTAATTCTAAACATTTGTTTCATCTTGAAAAAGTGTTCTTATTTTTTGTGCTTTCTGTGGCAGAGATTAAATTCCTCCTGAGTATAATCTTTGTTGGCTGAGATTTGCTTTTCTCAGAAAGTTGTGATGCTTATGTGGTAGAGGACTAGAGAGAAGGTGCTTGTGGTGGAATGCAGGGGCCGCCCCGTCTCGCAGCGCCACCGCCTCGACGCCGTCTGTCGTGCCGCCACCTTGACTGCCGCCACGTCCGTGCGTCCACGCAACCCGAACCGTCATTCTTGTTGTTCCAATATGTTTCCCTCAATATGATTCTCCTTCCAATTTGTATTTACCCAGCAACCATGTTTCTTTAGTTCTTGTTGGGTGTGTTTGTGTTTTTGCTCCAGTCCTTTCAGGTGTCATGTTTAGGCTATGAATAAAATTGCAGATGTATCTTTTGGTATGTTTGTCTGAATGAAATGCAGTAATAATTTCAGTAGGGTAGGGGTTGCTTTGGTAAAAATATTTCCAAAGGTAGTTTCTATGTCTGGTTTATATCATTTTATTTATCTCTATCTAAATAGCTTCAATTGGGTTCCTTTGCTGAACAAAGGTTGCTATGTCAGCTTTGTATCATTTTGTTTATCTACATGTCCTGCACCATCTCCTTCTTCCTGTCCTCAGCCATCTTCCCTGCTGCCTCCCCAGCCATCTGCTTCTCCTCCTTCGGACTTGGGACAACACGCAGAGACGACGGGGTCTTGGGTGCCTGCAGGTGGTTCCACTTCCAGTGGCGGTGCCGGTGCCTGCACGGGAGCAGGTGGCTTCCATGTATCATGTAGCTTCTTATTTTCTTGAAAATTGTCACTGTGCAAGCTGTGACTTGCCTGAAAATATCACTCAAGCTGTGACTTGACTTTGCAAACTGAATGTATGCGCGATCTTATTTGCTTCACTGCATCCCAAACCTTTTATTGTTGACAAATATTTCACAATTGGCCTACATTGCAATTAGCCTTTATTAATTTAGACTTATGTATCCTTCATTTTAGATAATGTCAGCTCCAAATAGTTAGTTTCTTTACTCTCCATACTTCATGGTTCGAAGGCAATAACCCAAACCCTGCCATGCGATTTTCATGTGTCGGCCAACTGAAGCATGGCACTTGCCTCTAACTCCACCATCAGCCTTGGCACCATTAGCCTTGGCACCATTCCATCGTCTTGGCATTGTTCCTGGTAATGGTGCCAGGAACTGAATGTTTGAGTTGCTACTGTACTCTATACAGTTACGAACTCAGGAACTTGAAAATGCTCACGCGTTGAGAAATTTAGTGATGTTAAGAAATTGACATGTTCAGTAAATTGATCCATGTTTGCTTATCATCATGCAAACATTCAATAAAATAACATAGTTTTGTTTTTTAAATCGGAAGGTATTTTCATTCGCTCTTAATGTTTGTTATTTAATTTCATAGTATTATCTTTTCGTGTGACCCGTGTGTTTTTAGTATAAAAGTTTTGTTGTCCTGTAGCAACGCACGGGTATGAAGCTAACAAAGAGGAGACATTTTTTTGGTGCGACGTTCGTTTTGAGTCTGCCCAAACCCCCTCCGTGCGACACCGCGGACGGAAAAAAAGGAAACAATTTCATGCGTGCAACACCAAAGACGGAGAAAAAAGGAAACTCATTCATGCATGCGACAACGGAGACGTATAAAACAGGAAACAATATCATGCAATTAGAGGAGAAACAAAGGGAAAGTCATTCATACGTGCGTTACCACGAATGGATAAAAAGGAAACCATGTCATGCAATTTTCCAAGATCTTGGCTGCGCTCCAGACGAGGACTACTCCATCGACCTCGCCGTAGAGTGACGCTGCTCCACCGTCCCCGCTCCAACTCGTGCGACGCCACGCCGTCGACCTCCTTAGCGTCCTCGCCTCCACGCCCACCTGAGATGTGCACCCAGGCCATAGTCTTCTTTGCGATTGTCGCCGCCGTCGTCGTCGCGCGCGATCAACGTCGCCCGTCGTTCATTCCTCGCCGTCCATGTTGAACATTGCCGCCGACACACCAACATCGCTGCTCCGTCGTAGTCCTGCGTCGAAGAAGCGACGCCGCACCGTCGTCTTCGCTGTCGTGCGACACCACGTCGCTGCTCCGCCGTAGTCACCGTTGAAGAGCGGCGTCCGCGCCGCCGTCTTCGCGCTCGTCAGGCGACACCACATCGCCGACCTGCTCCGTCGTCCTCTCCGCCGTGCGACGCCCACGCCATCCTCGACTCGCCCGCCACCGGAACCGTGCACCCAATCCGTCGTCTTCACGCGATCAATGAAATAGAGTTTACAAACCCGCAAAATCCATGATTAATATTGTTACTTTCACAAAACTTGTTTGGATTAAATATCACTTTAATATTATTGTTTAATTTTATAGTATTGTTATCTTATCATGTGATCCATGCTTTTTATATAAAATGTAGTTATTCCGTAGCAACGCACGGGCCTTTAACTAGTTTTATATAAAATTTAAATTATCCCGTAGCAACGCGACGGGTGTTTAACTAGTCATATACCTAAAGACGGACACGCGCCTGAGAGGTAAAAGGTCATCAGACGCCAGGTGTGATGAGCACGGCACCTTACTATATATCACAGAGCTAGGGAAAAATACCGGTGCGAACCTGCAATGAGTGGGACTCGAACACGGGTGGCCGGTGCTCCACCCGAGCGGCTTACCAACGCGCTTACGTGACAATTCAAGTAATTTTGAAGATTCTCAATTATGAACAATCAATTTATACCAACTAGGAGAATCCCCCCCACGCGTTGCAGCGGTATGAAGTTGAAATTTAAATAGGTTATTTTTATTTTTCCCCCCAAGTGTCAGACTCATCTAAAATTTTAGTACATATGAGAATTTTTAGAGGATTATTAAGAAAAACCTGTTGCAATATATTTTTAGTTCCATTGATCTTTCTAACCGACGGAAAGAGAGCTTGTAGTGATATGCGGTGTCAATTCTGTATCCCTCTTGTTAAAAAAAACTCACTTTTTAAATCCCATCTGAATATATACGACTTTGCATTGTGTGTGATCATTCATGGAGACACCAGGAACATATAGCAAAACTCAACACGTAGCAGGTAGGAAACAAATAAAAAATAGAGTAAGGCCCATATCAACCCAAAGCCCAAGTCGGTAGGCACCTTATCCTTGTGCTCGATCTGCTCCTGTCCTGGTTATACGTATCAGACGCCATGGCAGGTTGCTTGCCTCTCCTGCACCTCTCTGCCGTCCAGATCTAGTCCCGCCCAATGCTGGGCGTCAGCCGTGGCTCCTTCACCACCGATGAACTCCGCCTGCCCACTGCACGCGTGCTCGCCAGCTGCCGCTCCTTCTTTCCCACCAGCTATCTTCGCTCGCACCAGCGCGCGCCCGCCGGCAGTCGCTCCTCCTCCACCTCACCATATCGGTAGATTGGAGGATGGTGCAGAAGTGAATCGGGTCGGCACCAAGGTAGCACAGCCAGATGCAGGCGCAGGGCACTCGCGCGCAGATGCAGAGCCGCCAAAGCGGACCGACCGACGCCGCGGACACGCAGAGGGCCAGCGCCGAGTTCACCTCGGCTAGCTGGTGCCGATGTGGAGGCCGAGAGGATTTGCATGAGCATGGAGTAGCCACCACAAACAGGGCTAGCGGAGGTGTCCTCTCTCTCCTGCCATTGACGTCGATGAGCATGGTGATGGAGGTAAGGTAGGGAATTGGCATCCTATTTAAACAGAATGGCAACTCGATGATTCAATTCCTTTTGAGTGCGTTTGTAGTGGTGGCCTAGAAACTGTTGTGGAAATTAAATTGGATTCACTCAGGAGACGAAGAGACAAATGCGGACGTGTGCTGAAGTGGGGGGGGTGTTGTGTACGGTCAGCAGAGGTCGCACGATGACGACGCCGCAGGATCGGGAGTTGAGAAGACGCGATGACGTGGCTTCACCAGGTTTTAGAGAATTCCCCGGTGGGGGTTCGCTATATAGGTGTAGTAGATTAAACACAAAACTTTACTGAGTGCGGCACACTGTTTATTTGTATGTTGGTATTGAAAATGCTCTGAAATGAAAGGCCCATCCACTCATGTATATATCCAAACCCCTCTGGAACAACTAGTATTGCGGTTGCAGGTGCGTGCCGACGTTGGAGACCAAACAAGGAGACAGCAATCCGATCAGTGGGCATTGATGTTGAGCTTCATCCCGGATTCGCACGCCCCTTTGGCGTCGCAGATGAAAAAGTACTTGCCGGGCTGCGCGATCCTCCCAATGTATGGCTTGCTGGCGGAGCTCAGCACGATAGAGTTGTTCTGCGACACGCAGACGCTGAAGCTAAATTCATCCACCAACACCACGTCCAGGTCCTGCCTCGTGTTGTCGGGCTTGAACACTACGAGGTGCGAGCCAGGCAAAATTAGTCACCAGCGCATCGTGCCGTGGCAAGTGCCAACCACAGTTACGGACCATACAGTTACGTACGTACCAAGCGTGTCGCCGACCTTGAACTTCTTGCCCCTGGCCCAGGCTTTGTAGTCGACGCCGATGTTCCAGCCAGCGTCGTCCCCGACAATGAACGTCTTATTGGACGCGGCCTCGAGGACTCGCCGGGCCGCATCTTCTCGGACAGCGGCCGCCTCACCGTGCCATTGGAGAGCAGCTGCCGGGTCTCCACAAGGCGCGCGCCGCGCCGGTTCGCGGATGCGGGTCCTCTGCGCGGTGGACGGGATCGGGCCAAGTTGCCTGCGCTGCTGCCGCCGCTGCTGGTGGTAGGGAATTCTCCATGCGCGAAGGGGAGCTGGCATTTCCTTTTCCAATTCGCTGCCGCGGGCGCCATGAGCGCGAGGAGCTTGGGGCGGGGACGGAGACGAAGAAGACGGCGAGCTGCGCGGAGGCGGGGACGGGTGGTGGTGCTCGACGGGACCTCTTCTGCACCGCTGGCCATGTACGCGCTCCTGCTTCTAGCCCTCGACGACGAGGCTGCCTCCGCCGGCGACATCAAGTTCCAAGAAATGGACGGCGGCACGGTGCACGTCCCCTCTGCTCGCCGCCCGAGTCCTGCCCGGCTTGGTTACGTTCGTCTTGGCGGAGGAGAGTAAGGGGAAGGGACGGAGGTGATTCTATCCGCGCTGAGCTCTCCTGCGAGCTCACCAGAGGCTCCACTCAGCCGGGCCAGAACGAAACGCAAAAATCTCGTGTAGCACCGGAGCCTGGCCCAACCTGCTTTAAATCCCGTGCAACACGGACTCCAAAAGCTAGGCCGGGGAAACCAAACACCGTCTCCCGCTCCCGGGAGTGCAAACAGATGTCCGAGCCACCCTACCAAACACGCCCTAACTTGCCTCTCCACTCTAGCTGAAAAAATACTGCACTGTAGATCATGATTTCTTTGATACAATATCCTTGGCTATAGAAACTATAGGTGGTTTTACCGCGTGTGTGAGTGCTCTTAGGGTGGTTAACGAGTCACGCTTCTCCGGTGTTCGGCTTCACGTAAATATAGACGAGAAAAGCCCCTGCCGTGGCGAGTACAAGAAGGTCGGGTGTTACAACAAATTGTACACATGTGATGTATATCCACACTAATTAACCTCTGCGATAATCTAGGAACAACCATGCATTTTATGTCAAGTGGTAACTTTGGTTCGATTCCTCGTCTATATGGATGAAGCCGGATGTTTTTCCATCGTCTAAAAAACTATGCAGGGAAGATACTTAATATATAGTTTGTACCGGTGGCCGTGCATAGTTAGCGTGTGTACCTGGCCGTGCATGCATGTTAGCCGTGCAATTTGTTTACGTTGCCATCACTTTGCTTTGTTACTAAATAATTTGTAACGTGTGTGCGGATGTACGTGGCCGGAGTTGCAAGTTATTTGTACGTGATATAATAACGTGTTAGCTTACTCCCTCTGTCACATTCAATTTGTCACTCTGAATTCCGTGTCATCTTATTCGATGATTCGTCTTATTCAATCTTTTACACAAATATAATTTATTTTGTTATGACTTATTTTATCAATAAAGATACTTAAATATTGATTAATTTATTTTATTATTTACATAAATATTTTGAATAAGACGGATGATCAAACATTAAGTTTAAAAGTCAAAAATCTATGAGACAGAGGGAGTATGTATGCACACTAGATGAGTGAGTAACATGAGTGGATAATGTGTTAGTGCATGTAACTTTTAGGGCAGGTACATTGCTACACGTCGGCCCGTCTCATACCTCGTCTCATGTAGCGTCCACGTAGGATTTTTGATGATGTGGAGGAAAGAGAGAGTGCAAAGAGAATGAGGTCGTTGCTTCAGCGAAACAACCGTCTCATGAGCTAAAATTTAGGAGTATGAGACAACTTATATACCATTGTATGAGTTGTTGTTGTCATGCACCTCACGCGCCCTATTTTTTTCTGCCCATAAATTAAGGAATTGCAAGCTACTATGAGACAACTTAAAGGAATAACCAATGTACATCTAGTTTATTAAGTCGTCTTAAATTACGTGTCGCTATATGAGACGAGTTATGAGACAACACCAATGTACCTGCCCTTATAGATGAGTACGAGCAACATGCATGAGTGGATAATGTGTCGGTGAGACTCGATTGCACGTAAGAGCAGCTCCAATGTATTGGCTAAGGAGGTGCTATGAGGAGAGAGAAAGAGAAAACGCAGGTGCTTCACATTGGAGCCCGGTGCTAGCAAAGTTAAAGCGACAAGCACCCGTTGCCAACCCTGAGCACTCGGTGCATGCATTAAAAAATCGCCGTGTCGAGCACTCGTTGTTTTACCGTTGCTCTTTTCAACCGTTTGGGGCCTTGGGGCATATGCCAACTAGCCGTTGGGTACTTCAAGTTTTCTTCTACAAATATGGACACAAGCATAAACATATGGACCACAAATTCCGATATACACTACAGACCCAAAAAAAGACCATGGATGATTCATCTAGCGCAATCCAAACTCCTCATCCGAGGAACACACGAGAGCCAACCATCCATTCCCACATTACCCAACACCATCACTTCCAGCCAATATTCGACCTCAATTCAATCAACAATTCCAAAATCATTTTCCAGTAAACTTCAACCCATATGGCATGCCTCCATATCAGCAGCAATATCAGCAATACACCATCCCCTATGAAGGCAACTTCAACTTTTCTCCTGGTGCTATGTTTGGAAGAGGAGCTGCAAGTGAAGCTGTTCAATCTTCCTCTCCAGTTGAGTCTATGGCTTTTCCTCATCCCATTGCGGGGATCAAGTAAGCCTCGCCAATCTCTGTTGCACCACAAAACATTGAAGATGATGTCAGCAATCAAGTTTGGAGTGATAACAGTGAGGATGAAAAGAAAGGAGGGCGCCTGAATTGGTTTGAGGAAGAGGATCTGAAGCTAGTTGGTGCATGGCTGCGTAATTCTGTTGATCCAATCAAGGGGAATGGACAAAAGTTCAATGACTTCTGGAAGAAAATTGTAGCAGATTTCAATAGTTTGGTCACACCGGATCGAAGGAGGTCAGTTTCACAGTGCAAGACACACTACACCAAGACAAACAACCGGTAGTGCACTTCAATGGGTGTTGGATCGGAATGAATAGTGCACATGGCAGTGGTGAATCTGATGACCAGATTAAGGAGAAAGCCCATGCAATTTACAAACAAGAATCAAAGGGAAATAAACCATTCACATTCGAAAGTCTTGGTGGAAACGTGTGAGATTTGAGCAAAAATGGGCAAATAGACCGAGAGAACCAATTATAGAGGCGGTACAAACAAGAGATGAAGCACAATGAATCGGGGGCTTACACATCTTCATCAAACCATGAAAGTGAGGATCCGGAACCAAGTGCGTACTTTCGACCGGAAGGGCGTAAGAAGGCCAAAGAGAGGCTGAAAGGCAAGGAGAAGAAATCGTGGATGAACTTAGCTTGGAAAAACTAAGAACTGAGAAAATGCGGATGTATCATGAAGCAACACATAAGAAAGCAGAAGCAGTGTCCCAGGCCGCAAGAGCTCAAGAAAATACTGCAAAGACCGAACTGCTGGGCAAGTACCTAGACATGATGGCTATGGATACTTCAAGCTTTGATGAAAAACGTGGAGAAAACGCCATGAGAATGCATTTGGACTACGGAAAAGAGTTGTTCCACGAAAATAAATAGTAGTGTTAGTTCTAGAAATTGTAGTAGTTCTAGAGAATGCCATGACCATGAGAATGTATCTTCCTTCCAGCATTGTAGTAGTTCTAGAGATTATTTATGCACCAAAGAATGTATTAGTGGTAGAGAAAATATTTCGTATCCAGCAATCTATCCTTTGAGAGATTTTTAATAAAAGCAATGTATCTTCCTTTTACTGAAACATTTTTACTGTAAGCAATGTATCCGTTTGGAAAACTAGTTGTTGGAAAACTAGCCGTTAGAAAACTAGCCGTTGGAGAACTAAATTTTTGTGCGGGCATCCTTCTACTTATAGGGATCGGGGCACCAACAAGCCACAACACAAACTAGTTGTTGTTCGGACATCCTTCTACCAACAAGCGGAACATAAAATGGCTACCCAGCCAAATTCAGCCCCAAAAAACTCGGACCTTGACAAACTCTTGTGGGAGTTCATCAATGACCCACTTGAAGCCGAGATTGAAGAAGAGCTAGAAGTCGAGATTCAAGAAGTTGTTGATTTAGAGGTTGCTCACCTGGGTGGTAATAATACCAGTCAGCGCCAAAGTGGGACTCGAAGGTACATTGATCGGAATCGGGAAGATGCAAACAGGAGGTTACAAGCTGATTACTTTTGCGACAACCCGGTATACACTGATGCTCACTTCAGGAGGAGGTTTAGGATGCAGAGGCCTCTATTTGAAAGTATTGTGCACACCCTTGGTGAGTGGTCTCCATATTTTTCGCCGGCGTGTAGATGCCTTTGGCAAGCGGGGGGTTTTCACCTTTACTTAAGTGCCTGCTAGGCTATGCGAATGTTATCTACTGGCAGCCAACAGAGACCTATTGGATGAAGGTTTAAGGATTCTTTGAAAAGCACTTTGCCATTGAGTGCTTGACTACATTTGTGAAAGGCATTAGAGTGAAATTTGGTGCGAGAATATCTAAGAAGACCCACTCAAGAAGACACTCAGCCGGTTACTACAAGTAAGTGAAGCTCGCGGCTTTCCGGAATGTTAGGAGTCTTGATTGTATGCATTGGCATTGGAAGAGTTGTCCGGTGGCTTGAAAGGCCAATATACTCGTGGTGATCAAGGAGTGTCGACAATCATGCTTGAAGGTTTGCCTCTCATGATTTGTGGATATGGCATGCTTTTTTTGGTGTTCTGGTTCAAACAATGACCTTAATGTCTTGAATCGGTCACCATTGTTTACAAACATATTACAAGGCCGGGCTCCTACAGTTCGGTTTACGGTGAATGGGAATCAAGACAATATGGGGTACTACCTAGTCGATGGCATCTACCCAGTGGGCAACCTTTGTCAAGACAATCCCTTTGCCTTATAGTGAGAAACACAAATTATTTGCAAAATTTCAAGAAGCCGCAAGAAAAGATGTCGAACGGGCTTTTGGTGTTTTGCAAGCTCGATTCGCTATAGTAAGAGAGCACGTGACGCGTTTTGGAAAGAAGAAACACTTGCGGATATCATGTACGCTTGCATAATACCGCACAACATGATAGTCGAAGATGAGAGGGATTCCTATGCCGTGCAATGGCACACCAACGGCAGTACAATATCCATGATGAAGATGCTCACTATGATCGTGGAAGCTCTCAACCTTTGGCGGGGTTCAATCATGGCCCCTGTTTATGAATTCTCTAGAGTACTAGAAGCAAATGAGGCCATTCATGATCAAGAAAAGCATCATCAACTCAAGGCTGATTTGGTGGAACACTTATGGCGAAGTTCGGGCAGCAGCAATCTTAGCTTCATATTTCAGTTAGCGATAGGTCACTTTATTTGTAATTTTTCAGTTGTAAACCATTTACCACTAGGTCTCCAAATCTGTACTCCTTGTTTAATAAAACTAGGGGAACCTCACCAGCGCGTTGCTGCGGGAATTAAGAAAAATACAATGATCGTAAGGGAAATTTTCATGATATAATGTCTGCCTAATAGGAATATATGAGCTTATTACGAGATAGTTAAAATAACATTAGTTTTTTGAGAAAAATGTCAGCTGCCTTGCCATTATAGTCACTACGAAGTATGTACATGGATTGGGCAATAGCAATGATAAGATTCATAGTAGCTCACTTTAACCATGACTTTTATAGTTTCAGAATGTGCATAGCCCAAGAAGTGGGAAAAGAATCAAATACTCCATGTCTTTTTATTTATTGGTATAATCTTGATGGAATCCCTCTTTGCATTTTTAACATCTTAATCCGGACAGGGGAGGCAATCTGTAAACCTTGGCATTCTTCATAAGATGGACTCATTATAACTTCAGATCCAGATAATTCAGCCCTATATGATGTATAAATGAATTATTTAAGGTACCAGAATAGGCAATAAAACCTTTTTCTTTAGCAGACCATGAAGGAAAAATTGCTAGTACACCTTCATATATTGTTTTTGAAAAGTAGTCAGCACAGCTCCATTTGTTCAGACAACAAAACCTTTTGCTTCATCTACACATACAGGAAAAATAGGTAGTCATGTTTGCTGCTAACACCTATTGTCAGCCACGCACTAAATCACCAAGATAAACTATAGAGAATTTAATCACAGCCACAGCCCACAGGTATGTGTGGCGTGGCGCCTCTTTGTTCCTTATCATCCTCATTCTCTTGAAGGAGATCCTCTTCGGAGATATCAACCAGCTTATCGGCATCTTCACAGAAGATATTCAAGTTCAGTGTGCCGGTTTTAGCTAGACGCTATTCTTACAGCTTCTTCCTTCTGTGCTGGCAACTGCATAGTGGTAATTAGTGGATCACAAATTAGAAATTGAGCAATCATTAAAACTGAGGAGGTCGATTACCATCCGATTCACTCTTATATTGTACATCCTATAAAATTATAATGACAACATACAGACAGTTTTCTAGGAACATGTTAAATCTATGATCCTAAGTCATTCAAGCATAATAAAATATCTATCAAAAATAAATATAGTGAGTTAAGGATAAAAAGCCTTACACAACAACACCGAAAATATTGAACAACAGGTACACATCGATGAATCATGGAAAAGGAAACCACTCCTTAAACAGGTTGACACCATGCTAGTAAGTATTCTTAAATTTCAGCTACTGACCACATCCCAAGGTCGAGAAGCTTTTGCTGGATCACTGTTTCTCTGTGAAAGAGCTTTGCAGGCCACAAAACCTCCCAATCCTGCATTTAACAATTTTAAACGATCAAAACAGTAAGCTCAATATATGCATACGAAAACCTGAGGTTCAAGTCAAAATGAAACAGAAGAAATTGGGATGAATGGTGCATCAGAACCACCGCAAAGCATCAAATCCTGTAGAGATAGAGTTTAGGTTAAAACTGCAATTAAACGCTACTTACTGTAGAAGAGATCACAAGAAAATGAAGTTACTTACAGCTTCTCCTTTTCTAATATGATTAGCTGCATTCAGAATGCAGAAGTTGCTAGTAGCACAAGCAGTAGAGATAGAGTAATTTGGGCCCATCCAACCCTGCATATGAAGGGCAATTTCAGTAATCAAGAATCATCGTATATATCAATCAAAAGTATCAACAAATGAGTAAAAGAAATGAAATAGCAAGGAAAGATCATTAATCGTATAAGGTACCAGATCTATAGCAAGTATCGCAGAACCCATGTTTGTAGTTGCAAAAGATAACCCTCAAGCTTCAATTGCATCACTGAAAACCTGATCACAACAGAATTAGAAGTGAAGCTAATTAAAAGAATTAAAATAAACTGACGTTTTCAGCAAGCATATTATCTGCACCTTCATGCCACCCATAGCAGACCCAATGAGGACTCCACATCTTGATTTTTTCCAACTCATTCGTCCAGCCGCAGCGCGGCAGCTGCGGCGCCCTTGGCGTCGAGGGCCACCTACGCAAGGCGGCGTCGAAGGGCGGCGGCGGCGGCCGCAGTTCTCGCGCGCACCTGGTTACGGAGGTGAGCATTGAGGGTCCGTCCCCTGTCCCCGTCCGGCAACGGCGAGGGACGCATCCGCCGGCGGGGGGGGTGGGCACCTCGCGATCCGCTTGAGCTCCGATATGCCAGAGGTGCGACACCGCGTCGGCGTCCGCCGCCGCCGTGATCCCGCAGAATGACGCGTGGGCAGCTGCGCAGTGTGTACGCCGCTCGAAGCGATGAGGTGTGGCGAGCCGCGAGCACCGCGGCGATGGCGGCGTCCTTCCCGAGGCCGCCGCCTTCCTCCCCATGTCCGCCGCCACGCTAGGGTTAGGGTTTGGGGGTCGGGCTTGAGCACGCGACCACCACTGTCCCCGACAAGGACCCCATCGGCTGGCTACCGGAGAGAGATCCAATCGGTGGGCGGCATCCTTGTCCTCCTTGTCCTCGGCGAAGAACTCGATGGTCTTGGTCTTCAACGCGAGCGAAGTTTTTATGGGGACATGCGAGGTGGCGACGGGTGGGGAGGTGAAGGCAAGGGGACAACGGGCGGTGTGAGGCGGCGGTGGTGGGGAGATTCGTGGTGGGGAGGTGAGGGCGGCGGGCTTCAAGGCGTTAGGGAAGAGTCTTCGTCGTACTGCACGTGGAGAGGAGAACCGGTGGTGGTAGGAACGGACGGACGGGTGCGGTTGGGATGCCGATGTGGGCCGCCGACGTGGACCAATCGAGGCCCGAGAACTCCCTAAGGATTGTTAGTGGGGATCTCCTATATAAGAGTTATAGATGCAAATTTGGTGAACATGTACGACACCATCCATCTTTTCTTGGACAAAGCAAAACCGATTTGGGCCACTAAATGTTATGAAAATAAAAAATTGTGCCACCGATTAAGAAAAAGAAGAGCCTCACCGCCCCGCAGATCCGGTTGATGCAGATCCGGACAAAGCAGTCACCGGGCTGGAGCCGCGTGCGGGCTCGCCCTTCCGCACCGTCGCCGTGGGCCGCGCCGGCGGTGTTCGTGCGGCTTGCTTTGCGCCCGTGACCTTAGCGCAGCCCTCCCCTCGACATCGCCGGGCGGCTCGCCGACGCTTTCGAAGGTTGCTCCATCGGATACCGACGCAAATCGTAGATGGATCTATGCAACGATCTATGCAACGCTGATGGAGAACATGGACGCCCGAGAAGATACGCTCTACGAGGAGCGCTTGCGCGCCGCCCAGATCCTAGATCTAGAAAGGGGCGGGGAGGAAAGGTCGGACGGACTTCACGATGCCGCGGGAAGGAGACGGGTGGGTTGGGGGAAAGTTCAGGGACGCACCATAGTTTTTATTTCCTGTGGGTCCCCTTAGCCGGTCAGCTTCGTGATTATACATTGGAGCAAATTTAACCAAATGGGACCAAATTTGAGATGTCGATTGTTTGCACCCGGCTCGTGACTATACACTGGAGCTGCTCTACGCATGCAGGATTTGGTCAACAGTGATGCGGGCCATGCGGCGAGGAGAAATTAGATTCAACAGTGATGCGGGCCATACGGCGAGGAGAAATTAGATTCAACAGTTTTGCGGGCCATGCGGCGAGAAGAAATTAGATTGACGCATGCAGGATTTGCGGGATTCCCTCCCGTCAATAAGGGCATGTACAACCCGTCGATTGAAGCCGTCTGTATGTTGCCATATTTGTGAAAACCACCCCGCTCAGGGCTGTAGACGGGCTCCGCGTCGTCTCGTGACTCGTGAGGCGACGGGCGTGTCCCGTTCTCCCAGGCGGAGGAGACGGGCGGGGCTCGGTTGTACGACGCGGTCTCCCCACAGCGACGATGACTGGGATCCCGCGCGGCGCGCGCTCGCGGGAGTTTTGCACGCGAAATCCACCCTCACGCCCCTCCTCGTGTTGAATCCGGCGTCGCGGGCTGGCTCGGAGAGGAGGGACTGGCCTAGAGGGCGGAGGCGGCCAAATCGACCCCGCTACGGCTGCTGCGCCGACGGGGAGGAGGTGGTGCAGGCGCGCACCCACGGCTCCGAATCCACCCTTGCGTCGAGCTCTGCCCCTGCGCCGGCAGAGGGAGGTCCTTCGTGCTCCGAATCGAGCTCCGCCGTGCCATGCAGCAGGGAAGCTTGCCGCCGCGAGCAGAGGGGAGATGGGGAGGGAGAGGTGACCGGGGTGGGTGAGGTTGTTGGAGCCGGAGTGGAGGAGCACAGGCAACCGGCGGCAGCGTGCAGCGGGTACAGGGTGGAGGCGGCGTGCTAGATGTGCAAGCAAGCAACGCAGAACGCAGGTAGGGAGACGATCTGCACAACGAACGCAGAACGAACGCAGGTGGAGCATGTGGACAGGACGTGTCCACGTCGCGTCTTTTTTTTTTTTTTTTGAATGCATCTCATCTCACTAGTGATCATGTGGACAGAACCTGTGAACGGTGAATGGTAAAAGTCAAGTTTCTAAAAATATTATAATCATGATTCTATTATTTACGTTTGATATAGTTCAATCAAATCAAATAGTCACATAGATAGCCACACAATGGTATCTGTAACTACATTTGTAGTTGATCTTAAACTACATACACAATATTAAATAGCTTACAGGCGGACCTTCGTCTACATGGGTTGTATAAGTTGTCTTTATATGTGTGCGTATGATAAATTCGAGGTTCTAGGACGACCCGTTATGCGTGGGTTGTACATGCCCTAAGGATGCTGCGGGGTTTATTTTTATTTTCTTGAATATATTAATTCATTTAGTAATTCAAGAAATTGTAATAAATCAACGGTCTATAAATCAACGGTCTAGATCCATTTGAGATATTACCTCCTAGTAGGTAAAAGGAGTACCCGAAAGCATTGCCCTAATATATATAATCCAGTACTAGAAACTAGGAAAATTAGAATAATTATATATATGCTGATTTGAGCAAACTTGACTGAAGAACCAGACCACCGGACCATACATAAATCACACTGTTTATTTGTATGTTGGTATTGAAAATGCTCTGAAATGAAAGGCCCATCCACTCATGTATATATCCAAACCCCTCTGGAACAACTAGTATTGCGGTTGCAGGTGCGTGCCGACGTTGGAGACCAAACAAGGAGACAGCAATCCGATCAGTGGGCATTGATGTTGAGCTTCATCCCGGATTCGCACGCCCCTTTGGCGTCGCAGATGAAAAAGTGCTTGCCAGGCTGCGCAATCCTCCCAACGTATGGCTTGCTGGCGGAGCTCAGCACGATAGAGTTGTTCGGCGACACGCAGACGCTGAAGCTCACTTGATCCACCAACACCACGTCCAGGTCCTGCCTCGTGTTGCCGGGCTTGAACACTACGAGGTGCGAGCCAGGCAAAATTAGTCACCAGCGCATCGTGGCGGCGTCGTGCCGTGGCAAGTGCCAAGCACAGTTACGGACCATACAGTTACGTACGTACCAAGCGTGTCGCCGACCTTGAACTTCTTGCCCCTGGCCCAGGCTTTGTAGTCGACGCCGATGTTCCAGCCAGCGTCGTCCCCGACAATGAACGTCTTATTGGACGCGGCCGTCGGGAGCAATGCGGCAGCAGCGACGAGGGCCATGGCTGCAGCTGCCAGCAGTGTCCTGCGGGAAGCCATTTCACGGAATTGAAAGATACGATCGATGCTGCTGTGCGTGTTTGGCATCTGAGTTGAGGGCACATGTAGTATGTTTATATAGAAACCACCTGATCCTGACCTGATCACCATTCGTGATTGTGTCGATGTGACTTGCACGGCACACGACGATGATGACGACACGGTCCGGGTGGCCTTGATGAGGGTTTTACCGTGACCCATTATAAAAGTTCACTCCAACCCTGAAACCACTCATTTGAAGTTGCATACCTACAGGCCCAAGTTGAACTTCATTTTTACCTCCAACCCATTCCGTCCAAACTTCCTAGTAACAGACGTTAACTGCAGTAAAATGGACTAGAATGCCCTTTGGTACAGACTTGGGCCAAATGCACAGGCGCTGGGAGGAAATGGGCTCATTTTTTTTCCACGCCAAATGCATGGTGGGGAGGAAATGCACAGGCGTTGTGCTCATTTTATTTTTATTTTTTACGCCAAATGCACAGGCGCTGTGATCTTATTTTTTACGCCAAATGCACAGGCGTTGGCAGCAAAAGGCAAGGGCTTTTTTTTTTAAAAAAAAAAAAAGACAAGCAACACGTATGAATGGATGAATCATATTCTAAGAAACAACCTAGAATTTGTTGCAAAAATATTCATGGTTGCAACATTTCATCATCATACTTGACCAACAGGCCATCAACATTACTAACATAATAGAGGTCACCATAGCTAACATTACATTAAACAAAGTTCTCAACGGTCACCACGAGTTCACATAATATTTAGTCTCAGCTTACAAATGGCTCACAAGCCATCACACAAGCCATCACAGTACATTACAACTAGATCGAGTGTTCAGCCATGCAAACCAAAAGCTCCAGTTTTCATCCATCCTCCCAAAAGTATTGGACATGGCATCACAGAGCAAAATACATGCCATCACATTACCTTTCACTGCAGTTGTAGCTTCTTCTTGCTCCTGGTGTTGGAAGCTGGGCTGCTAGGGCTTGTTGATGCAAGAGGGAGCCTCTTTGGGGTCAGCTTCTTCATGATGGCGTTCCTCCTCCTCCTCGGTGTACCACCCTGCACCTCTAAGTGGTCTGTGGCAAAAGAGTCCTCAATGACAGGAGCTAGGACCATAGACTGCAATGGAACAGGCTCATTGGATCCACTTGCAGACCCTCTAGTTGATGAACTTGTACTTCTAGATCCCTTGGTTTTCTTTGCTCCTGAAGAAGATGATGCCTGTCTCTCCCTTTTCTTTGCTGCTGCCCTTTGTACAGCTTCATTTACTGGGAATTGCATGACTGATTGAGTAGCTACCACAATGCTATTCTCGTGTTTCCGCCGCCGCAAGCAAGGCTGCCGCTTTTTGCCTTTTCTTTGGCAAACCCCTGCATAGGACAAGCATATATATCAGTTTGAATTAAAGAAAATGGACATGCAGATGTAAATGAAACAATTTATTTCACCTTTCAGCGATCATTGCAGCTATGTCTTCAGGATTCCTATTCTTGCATGTTTCATAGTGATGTCCTTTCTGAAGGCATATTGGGCATGTATGCCTTCTATCCTTCTGGCCGCTGCCGCTGCCACCTTCAAGAGCCCCTTTCCATCTATTCTTCCTTCTTCCTCCTGCTGTTGCCCTAAGTAGTGGAGGGTGCATGAAGAATCCATGGTTTGATGTGGGCCACATGCTCTTGTCAGGAATGCAAGGGATGGAACCTTGATATGCAAGCTTGAAATTATGGACAGAGTAGTAGTCAGACACAAAATCTTCCAATCTGGCACCAGGGATGGAAGTGATGTAAGCAATTGCATGTTTGCAAGGGATTCCTGTGCCATCCCAAACCCTACAGGTGCAGCTTCTCTTTGGCAAGTTGACCACAAATCTGTAGCCCGTATTCGATCCCTTTGCACATATCTCTGCCACACCTTCAGGAGAAGATGTTATCACTTCAATATCTAGATTGAAACTATCTTCCCTCAACTTCTTCTCAATGTGAGGCAGAATCTTTCCTGTAAACTTCATGGCCACCCTCTTCCTATGGTTCCATTTGATCAATAGCTTCTGCCTTATTGTGTCAAGCAAATCATCTAGGTTCTTTGCCTTCTCAGCTTTGATCCAATTGTTGAATGACTCAGCCAGATTGTTGGTCACATAGTCCACTTTGGAGCCCAACCTGTATTGGCTCCTAGACCATAACTTCTTGTGGTTCTCAAGCAAGTACAACATTGACTCAGGCTTAGCATCAGCCATTGCCTTGTAATGAATGTCAAATATGTACCTACTCCATGAATATGAAGAAGCCCATAAGTGATCATCAAAAACCTTGCCAGAGAATCTTTTCTTGAAATTCTGTACTAAGTGGTACATACACTCCCTATGTTCAGCACCAGGAAAAACTTCAGAAACCCCACTCATATTTGCGACGACCAGCTGATCGTATGGAAACAAAGTCCATCTGGGTGTCCAATTACATCTTTCAACCTACTCATAAACCATTCCCAATTATCACTAGTCTCTGAATCAATCACCCCCACTGCAACTGGATACATCCAATTATGTCCATCAACTGCACATGCTATACACAACTGTGCTCTGAACCTTCCATTCAAAAAAGTGCTATCTACTGCAAGATATGGTCTGCATGCTCTAAGAAATCCATCTACACATGGTTTGAGTGCAAAGAATAGTCTTCTAAACCTGATCTTATTGTTTATGGTGTGGTGATCAATGACAAAAGATGAACCAGGACTAGATTCCTCTATCTGGGCCTTAAGCCTAAACAAATTCTCAAAACTTTTGTCCCATGGCCCAAAAAGCTTGTCCATGGCTAGATTTTTACCTTTGTACATTCTCCTGTATGTCACAGCCACTTTGTACTCAGCCTTCAACCTCCTTGTCAGCTCTTTTATTCTAAGGTTGGGATCTTCCTTCAACCAATCCAACACTTTGTCACAAACCCAAAACTGAGTGATCCCAACACACAATCCAACCCTACTAGCAGCCTGACAATCATGTTCATGAGGGTTCCTTTTGATCTGCACAAATAAAACCAAGAATGCTGATTATAAACAAATGAATCACTGCAGCAAAAGAATTCACAAAAGAAGTGCCCTATACAAATTACCTTAATTGTCACACCAGCCTTCAGAGCTGAGGCATGAATTCTCCATGGACAGTCCAGCTCCTCCTTGAACTTGCAGTGCACCCTATACCTCCCTGGTTCACTCGTGTCAATTACATACTGATGCTCTCCAATAGCACAATGAGTAGCTAAAGCAATCTTAAAGGCATTCATATCTGAATACAAAGTTCCTACAGCCATAGGTGGATTTTTCTTGTCATAAGTACGCTCAGGCAAACCATCAGGGACCCTATCCAAAACCTCCTCATCATCAGACACATCACTCACATCTGAATCAGAAAAAAATTCATCCTCAGAACTCTCATAAGCTTTAGGATTTGGGGGTGGTTGTGGTTGGTAGCTGGGACCAAGGTCAAGGTATAACCCCTCATCATCAACACCAACATGCTCATTCATTGGGTGTGGGTTAGCTAGATTTCGGGCTCATCCGGGTGAGTATGTGTCTTTGTGGCTTGGTTCTCCTAAGCTTGGATCACCAATTGAAGGGGTGAATGGGGTTTCAACAGACTTGGAAGTGGTGCCAATGCCCCAAAGTGGAATCTGAGGGGGACCATCACTTGGCTTGTAATATGCAAAGGTAACAAAGCAACATTTGGTAACACTATGTTTTGCAAACATGTGAAGCAAATCTTGGTCGAGTGTGCAACTCAATGTTGACCTTTGCATCCAAGGCCCGATAGTAAACTTTCACTAACTCGCCGAAACCGGGAGGATTGGTATCCACAACTTCATCAACGAAGTCTTTGAAATTAATGCGCGTCAAGCATCCACAACTTTGCTCAGTTCATACCACCGACCACGACAGTTTGGAGCAACAATCCGCATTTCTAAAGTGTACCTACTGTCTGCGTCGTCCATCCTACAGATGAACAAGGAGGAGCAATTAAACGCAGAGATCGGGTTGTTTTCTTACATACTAGGTGACCTCTTTGTATGTACATACAAACAAGAAGGGGGGGGAACAACTTACCACCGCTTAGGGCCTCGCGGCGCGGCCGGCCGCGCTCGCCATCCCGCGGGCTTCAGGCGCGCGGCGGCTGCGTTCGGCGGGCGTGGCTACAGGCGCCGCGCGCGCTGGCCGCTGCGCCGCCGCGCCGCCGCACCCGCTTCGCACCGCGCCGCTCCCGCCGCGCCCTCCGCCCGCCCCCGCCGGGCCGCCCGGGCCGCCGCGCCAAGCCCGACCGGCGGCCGCCCTAGGGTTTCCCTGAAATTTTTTTTTTTTTTTCTTGAGTCGGGTGTCGGGGGAGACCTTGAGTCGGGACAGAAAGAAGAGAAAGAGGATAAGAGAGAGGGAGGAGTCACTTGGGGAGAGCTGGAGGGTAAAATGGGGACTAAAACTTGGGCCCACATGTAAGAGCATGGAAACGACACAACACAAACAGAATGGGGACGGAATGGGTTGGAGGTAAAAACGAAATTCAACTTGGGCTGTAGGTATGCAACTTCAAATGAGTGGTTTTCGGGGTTGGAGTGAACTTTTATAATGGGTCACGAGGTAAAACCCTCGGCCTTGATTGGTCCTCTCTTTGGCAGGGCGCATGGGTTCATTTGTTGGACGCAGAGTTGATCCATTCAACTGTAACAAGTTGGCGAGCCACGTGGCGGTTAATTAGTGAGCGCCGGCGCTAGCTAATAGAAGTAGTGGGCTAAAGCCTAAAAGAGGAATCAGACTACTCAGCACCGGAGTGTTTTAGGGCATCTGGCACCAGGGTGTTGGATGCTACTTAGACACACGATTGAGAACATAAAGCAAAATCAAGTGTTTCTAACTCAAGAAAAAAACACTTGATTCTCGTAACCAAAACTTATCAAAGAATGAAAAAAAAAAAACTAAAAACTAAAGATATCCAGATTATTTGTCTAGAACCCAAACAACAGATTCCAAAAGAGAACCAAATTAAACATACACAAATAAAAAAAAAAATCAGATAACTAATCAAGTACGAGTTTATCAAATACGGAATACAAGACTTCGTAGTTGAAGAGAAATATCCAAATAACATATTGGATTCTTAAAAGAATCCACATTTATAGCAATAAAATACTTTTTTCCTCTCCCGATAATATATATTATTATATAATCAATTCCAAATATCTATGATATTATATGTTTTCTTTATAAAGGACCCGAAATACTTACACTTGATCGACCTTTGAACCAAGAAATAGGAGTAGCTGAACTTTCAATGCCTTACAGCTTATTTCTCCCATTGGATGGATTGCCTAAGATGCCTAAGCTTGCATACCTGGAAATAAAATGTTCGGCAGTATCTAATGTTAAAGGAAGAATTAGACCTATGGTCCTCGAAAAAAACTTCGTCTAGGTATTTGGCCTTTTTTCAATCGAATTTAGCTCTATGATCTCAAAACAAAATTTTGTTAGCTATTTGGACTTCCATCCAATCTAGGCATGCATGTAACGGTGTTAACTAAGCAATGAAAAAACTATATATATTATCTGTACAATTCTCGTAAGTTACTTATTAGTTTTTGTCGTCAACAATAATAGAAAATTCTAGCAAACACATTTATTCATATTATATATTTTCTCGTAAACATAGGATTACGAAAAATCAAGAAAGTTTTCAGTTAAATCTGTGTATAAACTTTTAAGTGCTCATGAATGTGGCAATCAGTACAAATTAATTTGGAAAGCCAAGATCCCTTTGAAGATCAAAATCTTTATGTGGTTAGCCCTTCAGAAGGTCATTTTGACAAAGGATAACCTTGTCAAAAGAAAATGGAAAGGCCTCATAAACTATTACTTCTGCCCTGAACAGGAGTCTATAGATCATATTTTCTTTGGCTGTGCTTTAGCAAAATATGTGTGGAGCCTGATTGCATTTTCCTTGGGAGTGCAATGTAGACCATCATCGTTTGAACAATTACCCGGCCTTGATCCAGAGTACTTTACCACAAGCTGCTAGTATGCATATGGTTTGGACTAGCAGCAGTATGTTCAGGCCATCTGGCGTGCACGGAAAATGCAATATGTTTTGATAAGAAGAAAGTGCAATCTCCTACTGAGATTGTATGCTTAATGTGCGTTTTCATTTCTTCGGGCAGGTATGTTAAAGGAGGATCTCGGGGATCGTGGTATTTGCATCGGAGACGATCAAGACTTCAGCGCTCTTCTTTCATTCACAAGACAAGCAGGGAAGCCATCAAGATCATCAATTGGTGTCGTTTTGCTGGTTAACAGAAAGCATCGTGAAGATGAAGACGAGAGCGAGATGCAAAACCTGGCCGTTTAGTCGTTATGATGGCGTAGTTTTTTTTTTGTTGAATGTCCGGCACCAAATTGTAATTGGTGAAGGATGTTTTGAGTAGGTGTTTGATGATCTGTTAAGTCTTAAGGACCCCCCCTTCTTTGTTCCCTTTGTGTTCAGAGGAGGGGGGTGCGAATGTTTAAATCTGGTAGGAGCGGAGGAGGAGTAACGGTCATGACCAAACTCTTTGTAATTTCGTTGCTCACGTAATGAAATTCGGGTAACCGTTGTGGAAAAAAAAAAATATTTTCTGGTAAGCAAATCTTTACATGTTCACCCTGTATGGAAATGGCATGGATGCATGTCAGCGAAATGGCATGGAGTACTACCTGAATCCGCATTGGTGTTCGATTTGAAGAATTGGAACCATATATTTGTGTAGCATACTCATGAAAGTTGTGATTAGTTTCAGTAGGCAAAGTAGTAGGATACATGTTATGTGAATTGACATAATCTTTGTTACATTAATGTGCATGTGTTGTTTGAAGACGCTTCTTCCTAACAAACATGGTCAAATATCTTATTTATTAATCCGGCTGCAATCAATAATGTCATATGTAATTATCACCTAAACACATCGACAATCCTTCATTTATGAAATCTGGTTGCTGGTGTATATTCTGGTATGAAGGCCCTACATAAGTGTACAATGTCAATAAATTATAACTAATTGAAAATAATTCTGATACAACACATACCATCGGATCCTTTCTCATTCATCCAATCTTTTTTCTATAGTAGAGAACCTACCAAGAAGACCACCATCTATTATGTCGTCAGCCAGTTATCCTTCTAGAGTGACCAATTTAAAGCACTTAGTTATTTGACTTGATTATGCCCTATATATCCATGGGATCATTAAACTTATAATGTTTTCTAATCTTTGCATATAATGATATACACCCCTTAATTCCTCTATCTCCTTTTCTTTTTCTTCCTTATCAGTTTGAAACTTGTTTCATTCACTTCAAGGAGTATGAAGCTTTCTTAGCATACTTCTAATAAAAACAGAGAGGTATTAGTACCAAAGATATTCATGAAGTGAGTATCTTTACTATTGATCCACTTAGGATCTCATGACAACGGGATGTTTCGATGAATTCTATCACTCCCCTTTTTCTTCAACTTACATGGGGTAGATCTTTGTCTTCGGTACTCTTATCTTTGCAGAAAGGGACAACATAAGAGGCAAGAGAACCAAACCCATTCGCTAGCAAAAAGTTTAGCCAACTAAAGTTTACGGCGCTTTTGGATTCTCTAACTAATTGGTGTTTATTTACCACGCTACCCTTACTTTTGCCGATGTCAATATAGAGACAAAAAAAAAAATATAGGGCAATTTTGTCTTTCACCATGCTTTAGCCAGGTTGGGATGGCTAAAGAGATTATGTATATTTTGTCCTTGTTTAGCTAAGTTTTACATGCCACATTCAAAAAATCCTAGCAATTTAGATGGTGGAGCAAAACAAAGCCTTCACCTAGAAAATCCAAACTTGCCGAGCCCAAGGCCCGAGGAGGCACGGGCCCGAAGAATGGAAATCGGCCCGGCCCAAACATGACATTGCCCGTTCAATTAGTGCTCACGCCATTGAAGCCGGTAGCGAGGACATGCATGGGCTACCCCTCGGCCCCGTGGGTGGCACGACATGGCCCGATAAATAGCAAAAGGCCCAATGAGGAATTAGCAACAAGCCAGCCCAGCAGCAATAAGCATCACGGCCTGCTACAAAAGCCCTCAACGCTTCCTCCCTAAACCCTAACAACACTGCACCTCCTCCCACCGCACGCGAGCGTGAGTAGCGCGTCCCCTCTCCGCCTCCCTTTCATCCTCACCTTCCCAACAAGTTGCCTCCACCGGGCGCGGCGTGCGTGGATGCTACCTCTCCCTCCTCCGTGGTTCTCATTTGCGAGCAAGCGCGTTGGCCAAGCCCCGCCATCGGATCCGTGGCTCACGAGCATGTCGGCGGAGCCGCCACCAATGGCTCTGCGGCTACAACTTCCTCGCACCCGACGGCGTCATGGGCCTCCAGGCCAGGCTGATGCGCTGTTGGCCCGTCCTCTTTGAGCCGACCCAGCAGGAAAATCGGCCCACATGCCATGCCGGGGGCCATCGGTAGGGCCCGGTGGCCTAGGACGTCACGACCCAGTGGCCTAGCAGGCCTCTTCGTGCCGTGCATGGGCCTGCATGGCCCGTTCTCATCGCCGTCACCAACGGCCCACGCTACAAAATCGGCCTCGAAGCTGCGTCGCCGCCAGGCCCCCATCATCCCTTCTTCTCCTGGAAGCCTCGAGCGCGAGTGTTTCGGGAACCACGCCGCCCGCAGGCAGTTCCACCGCCACCGCCGTTGTCATCACCACCGTAGATATAAAGAAATCAACTTCTCGTCGGCGTCGCAACCCAAGCCGTCCCATTGCATTGGGAGTCGAGTGAGGTGGAACCGCCAGAATGTCGTCGTCCTGGGCGATGCCGCCGGCGGCGGCGGCGCCGCGGGAGCACGTGGAGAGGATCCGGCGGGACCGCTACTTCATCGGGCGCGGCGAGCCGAACCCGCTGGCGGAGGACATGCATCAGGCCGTCAACTACCTCTCGCAGGAGCTCTACTCCAAGGACGTCCACTTCCTCATGGAGCTTGTGCAGGTAGTCGGCGCATCTTGCTGTCCCTGTCCTTGCGTGAGCGGAAGGCTATCGTCTTTGTGATTTTTGAATTGTGCTACAATTATTTCTTGCTCCTTCCATAATGATCTGTTTGCCATTTGCCCCCAAATCTTGCTCCGTCAGTCCTTTACCTTATTATTATATCAGCACGGCATTCCATCTCTCTGGTTGTGTAGCACTCTTTTCAAGTTGTGCAATTTGCAAATGCGCTTAAAACTTAGAAGTTACTTCCTCCATTCCAAATTGCAAGTTGTTCGACTCTTTTGAAACTATGTTTTGACCACTCATGTTATTCAAAAATTATAAAAACTATCACTTGTTTTGTCGTGGCTTATGTTCTTCGAGAATAATTAAATTTGACTATACTTAACAATTTTTTTTTCAATAAGACAGTGGTCAAACTTGGTCAAAAAAGTCAAACGATTTACAATTTAGATACAAATGCACGGCGAGCCCATGCAAAGGGTTTGGTTAAGATATGTCAAATTCCGCCATACACAAATGGAACCCAACCATACATGTCCCCCAATTATATCTTCTAAATCATCCACACAGTAGTAGAAACTAACAAGTACTTATCTCGAGTGGTTAGCTAAGTCAGTTGAAAGCTGTGTGCAGCAGGTTCGAACTTAGAAGTTACAAGTCCTATGAATAGGTGGCGTAATAAATTAATTAATTTAATACATGTTCGTTGAATTTGGCCCTAAAACTGCTTAGTTTTGTAAAAGAATACTGCAATTCCACGCTTTTGCGGTCTTTTTATTTTTACTGCAAAAGACTGTAGGGGAGGTCCCTACAGTTACGCATTTTCATTAAAATAGAGGAAGAGCGTACGGGCACATATTCCTCTGTTGATTTCTTTTTTGCTGCTTGTGGAAGATGTCCTTAAATCTAGACTTAAATTCATGAAAGTGTTTGATCATGGTCCTTTTCTTTCATTATGTATGGAATTTTAAAAAAGCGAGCAAGTACTCATGTATGTTGCATGCCTGTGGAAAATGTTCTCTAGAAAACAATTAATTTCAATTGAGAAAAGAGAATTATGTTACTGTAACCTTAATTTCTCACAAATTCTGGTTATTATTAGATAAGTACAGCCTGCAGTTTGTATTATTTTTATTAAATTTTAGTCCATTTCTTTGAAGCATACAGCAGATACATGAAATCAGCAAAATCAGTTCCAGATAATGTTTATGGTCTATTGCCCAAAACAATGATTCAAAATGTTTTTGATTAGTGACCGCATGTTTCTTATATCTTCATCATCTATCTGGAACAGAGTACCACCTATTCAACAAAACATATATTTCTGTTTTGCTTGTTCACTGCATTGTCTCTTAAATCTGTGAGGTTAACACAATTAGGAGTTCCAAATCTGAGAAAAAGGAAAAATAGTTGCAATTTAAAAATTCTCAGTATTTATTCCAGGAAAGAATAAAGCCAAAAAAGACTCAGTACTTTGATCAAATTAGTAGCATTGAGATTTGTAAGTACTAGCCCTATTGTATCCTTGGTAGTATGGACAGGAGAGGTCATGGTGGCTTGCTCCTGACATCCAGGCACTTTTCATGAGCTTTAGACATGTCCTTGGTTCAAGCATGGCAACCATTTATAAATTGTTCTAGTCTCGGGTGTGTTGTGCATGTCGTTATACATTAGTACACTCTTCTTAATGAAATGAAACTTGTACAGTTCTTTGCATTATACATGAAAAAAGTCCAAGAAACAGAAGGTAAAATGTTTTCTATTATTCTAGCCTATAGCAATGATTTTGTATGTATAAGTATATAATACTCTGTTGTCCCTTATGGAGCCCTGCTCTGTGCTGTTGTTTTCTGTAACTATGTGTAACTTTGTTCTTTGCCTTTTTTATTTATATAAATTTTTCTGTAGGGGCCTTGGCCCCTTCAGTTTTTGCACAAAAAAAAAAAAAAAAAAAAAAACTGTTGTATGAGCTGGCACCCCACATGAACCAGTACTTGAGGACAATAAACAATAACACTACAGGCCAGATTATGCGGTTGAGTCTGAGTATGAAACAAAACATAGTGCCACATTCCCTCTACTATAGGAACAGGAGGAAGCTCCTAATTGGGTTAATGTATGATATTGACATACGTGTACTTCATCATTCTTCATGAACCAAGTAACAGAAGAGTAGAGTAAACATGAACGCCAAAGTGTACATTGATCAAATTTATGTGTGAACCTTCTTAATGCATTGATATGCAGCTCTCCTGAGTATTTGAGAAAAAAATAGTTTATATGAGCAGATGGGTTATAGTAGAATTTTAGTACTTAGTTTGTGCTACTCTTGTTGCATAGATGTTATCACATATGCAATAATTGGTAATGATATTGTGTACTCCCTTTGTCCTGAATTATAAGGGATCCTGAGTTTAAATTTGTACCAAAAATACAAAGTGATCTTGGTCCTCAATCCCTCTGTCCTTTTTTTTTTGAAAATTAAATACAGCAGGGAGACCCCCACTGTAAGGATTTATTAAAAATCAACAACACTACTGTAAAAGGGGGCTACAACTAGGAGAACTGCACAGGCTGCACAAGCAGAAACAAGAACAACAAAGTTAAGCTAGGTCAGCAAGAAGGGAGAGGTAAATAGGTGTTGTAGGGCTGCAGCGAAAGGATTGCAGCTGGGCTTCTTCCAGGAAGCATCGCTTCCAGTTACCCTCTGTCCATTTTGAAAGGAACTATTGACTTATAAACTTGGCATCACCCAAAACAACCAGCTAGTAACTATAAGGAAAATAACAACTGTACTACACTACCACTCCATCCTAATTAGTAGGGGGTAAAAGCAGTCTTTTGCTAGGCTCCTTATTTTGTCTCAAAATTGCATCCATACCATGTATTGGAGGAGCGAGGTAGTATTTTATAAAACACATACCTTTTTCCATTTCCTAAAGTTCATGCATCAGTTCACTTGCTATAAAATGTATGCTCAAATGATATCCCCTTTAATTAACAATTTCAGCTATGGGTTTTCTTTAAAAATTGTAGTTGAGCAGCCATTGTCATTTTTTCTACAATTTTTTTTCCGGTGGCTAGATAGCCATTGGCAGCGACCTACAAAGAAGCTGTTGAAGTGACTTAGCAACAGCCCAGCACCATAAATACATTCTCAAACTATAGCTAAAACTTTTTTTTGGACCCTAGACTAACATCCACAAAGATACAGCACCACCTGTGATTAGTGTTTCCCATTATTTTGTGATCAGTCTACCACATTGGCTCATGTTTCCATTTGTGTGCATAAATATTAATATTATTAACCCATATTAATGTCTCCTTTCTATAAACTAGAATGCCGAAGACAACGAGTACCCATCTGGGGTAGCACCTTCTTTGGAGTTTCTAATTACATCGAAGGACATTACTGGATCTGGTGCATCCTCGACTTTGCTCATTTTCAACAATGAGAGGGGATTCTCATCGACCAATATAGATTCCATTTGTCGGTGTCGGGAAATCAACAAAGAAGGGAAATAGACACCATGGTTACATTGGTGAGAAAGGTAAATATTTGCAGCTGAGTCAATCTTTTGTTTTTTTATTTTTCAGCCAATTAGAGTCACTTGAACTTTTTAAATGGAAAAGTTTGTTGGAACTGTCAAAAAGATTGTGATAGCTAATACAGATGAAATGATATAGAACTATGTTCAGCCTTGATGCTTAGAGGGTTCTGTTTTTCTTTATTCACTAACACAAATGGGTTTGCTTTTCATGGAAGCAAAATTAGTTAGAACTGTTTTGTAAAACTGAAGCAATATAATAGCAAATAAATGACAAACTGTACTTTAATTCCCAATGACTAGAACTGTCTAATGCTTGATGCCTTCATATGACACCGATTAAATATGACCACTACTTAAAATTGTCAATGTTGGAATTTATGCATTTCCTATAAGTTTATTGGGTGGCCAGTGACGTTGGGAGAAAAGACCTCCTTAATTTTGGTACTGGAGCTCACTCATATGAATCCTATTTATCTGGGTCAAGTTTTTTTTTTTTTAATACATGTAATAGCATGGATAATAATGGAAAACATTGATCATGGCCTGCAAATGTTTTGTTTTAAGATCTGCATATATTTCGTTTTTTAAGGCCACATTATTGTTTTCAATGAATATAAGCAATTACTCTCAAAGAGCATATGCTCATCTTTTTCCTTCATGTCTTGATGATGAATTAGTTTAACCCTGCCAGTGAGCTATGCCTTAGATGCGCTAGTTTTCTTCTATGTATATCAATTCAAATTCATATAAGTTATCTAAATGTGTTTCAGCAGCAAAAAATCTGTTATGCTTTCTTGTCATTATTGCTTATCTGTATGCTGATCCATTTCATTTCATTTCAATGAGTTGCCTCAATACCGGTTTGTAATATCTTGTGATTTTTTAGGTATTGGGTTCAAGAGTGTTTTCTTGATATCAAGCCAGCCGCATATATTTAGTAATGGTTACCAGATCAAGTTCAATGAGAAACCATGTGCTGAATGCAATATTGGGTACATTGTACCTGAGTGGGTGGAATCTGGACCTACCCTTTCAGATATCAAAGCCATATATGGATGCTCCAAAATCCTACCTACAACCACAATCATCTTGCCATTGAAGACCGATAAGGTTGATGCAGTGAAGAAACAGCTGTCAAGCTTGCATCCTGAAATGCTACTGTTCCTATCAAAAATCAGAAAGCTTTCTGTCCAGGAGCATAACTCTGATCCAAAGAGTAGCACTGTTAGCGAGATTTCAATTTCTAGTGAAAAGAACTACCAAGCGAGAAATAACATGCATGCTGAATCTTATACACTCCATTTATCATCTGAAGAAAGTGAAAAAGGAGAAGAAGAATGTGGTTATTATATGTGGAGGCAGAAATTCCCAGTCAAGCCAGAAAACAGGGTTGATAAACGTGCTGAAATCGATGAATGGGTGATAACCCTGGCCTTTCCACATGGCCAACGTCTGTCCCGTGGGAAGCAACTATCACCTGGAGTATATGCTTTCCTCCCTACTGAAATGGTAACAAATTTCCCCTTCATCATCCAGGCTGACTTCCTCCTTGCATCGTCAAGGGAGGCAATACTGTTTGATAGTCCATGGAACAAGGGAATTCTCGAGTGTGTTCCAAGTGCTTTCATGAATGCTCTTGTAACACTTGTGAAGTCCAGAGCTGATGCACCTGCAATGTGTCTGCCATCAATGTTCAATTTCCTACCTGTCAATTCTTCATTGATTCCACTGCTTGAGCCAGTTAGGTCTGGCATCAAATACAAGGTTCTCGCTGAGGATATAGTTCCATGTGAATCTTATGCTTCACAGAAGATATTCTGCAAGCCCAATGAAGTTGCACGGCTGATGCCAGCCTTTTGGACTATCCTTGGCAAAAGCACGGGAATCTGGTGTGGATTTGAAGAGTCTGTCAACTCATGGAACCTACATTCTTAGTTCCCATTTTGACAATAGTAGATACAATACTGTGCTTGAGTTTCTTGGTATTAAAAGCGTGAGCAGTGAATGGTATGCAAAATGCATTAAAGGGTCTAATCTTGTCAAGGGAGGTACATGAACAGCTTTACCTGGATATCTTATATTTTGTCGCGAGTAATTGGTAAAACTGTTTTTGGTACAAACATGATGTCTGTTCCCCTACTGAAATATGTTGATAGGAATGGTGTTCTCTCTTTTTGGAGCATATCCGGAGCTAGTCAGCAGAATGATAGGTTGTGCACTGCATCTAATATGAACTGTACATCATGGCTAATCAGCTGGAACAGGGAGTTTCCATCTTCTAATCAGTTCTTTCTCCATCCCAGCACACAGGCTGCTCTGGATAGTTTCTCAGAGAATAGGACAGTGCAAAGCTTTCTTCAGAACCATGCAGGATTGGAGGTTGTCTCTGTCTACAGTTATGGATTGACTGTTGCTGCTTCCTTGAGTAATGATCAAAGGCCTGTCATTGCTTTTGCACACTTTCTCTACCACTCATTTAAGAAGAATTACATAGATAAGTATCAGTTATCAGAACTCTGCCGTGTCATGCCAGTAATTGATAGTGGTGGCCATGTTGTCAAGGGAAAAAAAGCATTATAGTTCCGGCTAAGGGGAGCAAATGGGTTGATTTGCTCAGTGCAAACCCATGGAGGAATATAGGGTACATTGAATTGTTAGCTGATTACAAGTCAGGAGACCGGTTTGCTGGGAACTACACATCTAAGGATCAGCTGTTGGAATTTCTCAAGATACATCTGCATGCCTCAGATGTGCCATTCATACTTCCACCGAATGCAAGGTTCCATACTGTCTCATCGCCTCTCACAGTGGACAATGCATTCTTGCTACTGGAATGGATACGGAATATCAAGTCAAATGGTGGAACTTTACCAGATCAATTTCTGGCTTGTGTAAAAGAAGGGAGATGGCTAAAGACATCAGTTGGGTACATGCCACCAAATGAATCATTTCTGCCCAGTGCTAACTGGGGAAGTCTTTGCAAAGTGGAACTTCATTCATTGATATACCAGTGATTGACCAACAATTCTATCGAAACAAGCTGCATGTGTACAAACAAGAACTCAAGGCAATTGGGGTGAGATTTAAATTTCTGGAGGCGTCATCTTACATTGGAAGCCGCCTCATGTCTATGGCTGCAAGCAATATGTTAACCAGAGACTGTGTATACTCCCTTGCTTCGGTTCATTCGGTTCCTAGGAGAGAAGGATCTATCTCCAAGTCAATTGATTGACAGTGTCAAAGGTGGAAGTTGGATGAAGAGTACTCTTGGCTATAGGCGTCCTTCTGATTGTATCATCAAAGATTCAGAATGGGCAGTTGCATCTTGTATCAGTGACCAACCATTCCTTGATGTCAAGTTCTATGGAGAGGGCATCCTTTCATATAAACCCGAGCTGGAGTTGCTTGGTGTTATTGTTGGGTTCAAAAAACAATTACAATCTTGTTATTGATAACTTCAAGTTCAGATCCTCTGCTATTACTTCGGAGTCTACTGTATTAATTCTTAAATGCATCCGTCATGTTAGTTCATGTCAAGATTTCATAAGGATGCTCACAGATCTGAAATGGGTGAAGACTAATGTGGGATTTTTGTACTCGAATGTCTCTTTCCTTGTGGATTCTAAATGGGAGTGCCTTGTGAAGATCTTCAAAGGAGTTCCAATAATTGATTTAGGATTTTATGGGAGTGTGATCAGTTCATACAAAAAAGAGTTGAAGAAGGCCGGTTTGATAACACAATTTGAGGAGGCATCAAAGGCTATAGCCAATGTTTTCAAGCGCATGGTATCTGAGTCATTACTTACGAAGGCCAATGTCCTAGCTCTACTGCAAGCTTACCAGCAGCTTAGAACGCACAGCCCACTTCCCGTTGAGCTTTTCAACTGCATGCGCACGGAGAAGTGGATACACACGTCACTTGGGTTCCAATCTCCCTCAGATACAATCCTATTTGATAATGCATGGCAATATCTATCTCCCATAGCAATATTACCGTTCATTGATGATGGTGACACTTGTCATGGTTTGGGGAAGGATATATACGGTTATAAAGATGAGCTTTCGGAATTGGGTGTTACTGTTGAAGTGAAATTTGGTGCCAGATTTGTCCTTGCTGGCCTCAACATTCCTGATGATCCTTCCATTATGTCCAAAGCTACCATTTTGTCGTTTCTGGAGTGTATCAAGAACTACTTTGCCTCTGCAATTGAACCACCCAAGGGATTTAAAGACAAGATTTCTAAGAAGTGGTTGAAGACATCCTTGGGCTACCAATGTCCTGATGAATGTATTCTCTTTGATGCAAAACAATGTTTTCTACACATAGAAGATGGCCCTTTCATCGATGAAGCATTCTATGGTTCGGAGATAGCTTCATTCAAACATCCCCTTGCAATGATTGGAGTGACTGTGGATGTTAATTGTGCACAAGATCTTATTGCTCGGCATCTGAGGAACCATAAAGATAGAGCTACTATCTGCCGGATCTACTCGTATCTGATGAAACGTCACTGGAAGCCTGACAACAACAATGGAAATTGGATTTGGATACCAAAATGAAACAGAGGGTGGAGACTGGGTGAGATCAAGAAGTTGCGTTCTGTATGATAAGAACAATCTATTTGGCCTGCAGCTGCATGTTCTGGAGAAATATTATGACAGAAAGCTGCTTGACTTCTTTTGTACTTGCTTTCAGTGTGAGGCATGGACCTTGTCCTCAAGACTATTGCAAACTATGGGCCACATGGGAGAGTTCTGTTCATGAACTAACCATATCCAATTGCTTCGCTTTCTGGAAATTCATTGCAATGAACTGGACCAAAAAACTGAAGAACTTCTTTCTGGTTGTGTCAAGGTTCCAATATGTACTGATGGCAAGATTATTTTAGTAAACAAGGAGAATGTGTTCATTCCTGATGATCTACTGCTTGCAGATTTGTTCAGCATGCTTCAAGAGCAATCGCTCTTCATCTGGTATCCTTCTTCTGGCCTACCTTCCATGTCTAGAGCTAGGTTCAACAGCATATATGGCAGTATTGGTGTCAAGACAATCTCAAAAGCAGTCACCAAGAATGATTCTTTCACTTCAGCGAATAGCTGTTTCAAGACAGTGGCTCTAAGTAAGGTGATAAAGGTTGGCTTGCTCCAAATAGTCGTCGCATTCCTTTCCAATCCTGCTTTGGACATTGCTGCTGAAGATAGGCACAAGATGGTTTCTTGCCTCCTGAATGTGGCTATCGAAGAGACCGATGAACCGATCACAATGGCCTATAGTGTGAGCTTGTCCTCTGGAGAAGTGGTGGAGGTGAAGGCCAGACGAATGCTTCGGTGGGAAAGGGAGAATTCAAAGCTGTACATGCAGAGAAGTGATGGCGCATCCAGCTACGAAGACAAGATTGAATTTGCGACCTACTTTGCACATGAGATATCTCATGGGTTGCTGTTTCAGATGCCAGATCAGATATCTTCGCTCTCTGAACTCATAAAAATTGGCAGCTTACTGGACTTTGAGCCTGCAGCTGTTGCATTCTTGCTGAAGTCCAAGAACCTGCAGCTGTTCCCTGAAGACGAAGTCCTGTTTCGTTCAAAGAAGATGAAGATTTCCTGAACTCGTCACCGCTAGGTACATGTCCTGAAAACTTAACATTTGAATCTTGTGCTTCTATTTTTTCTCACAAGTACATCATCGCATAATCTACCGATGGTCTGAAGCTAATTTCAATGCACAGGTGGCAGAAAACCTGTGAACAACTAGCAGCCTGCATATTTTACTCTTCTATACTTGCCCAAGGTCAGTAAATTACTGTCTTCTCGTTCAACTAGGTGAGTGCCCGTGCGTTGCGATGGGAGAACACTCGTTTGTACATGATGATATATTCAACTGATGCTACACAAAATCAATTCAACCATAAAATTTATTAAACTTTATTGGGTTTAGCATTATACACTTGTGTGCATTTGTTCAAATATAATTGTAGCATCACTTGCCCGATTCCTTGATACCATAGTACAAGAGACCCAATGAAAACTCTAAAACACATTGTAGTGCTACATCAAATCAAAATGACCCAACTAATAATTATTACCTAAAAAGTGTATACTACAAATAATTACATGTATTTTAAGATGACTTTCAATTCCTGGTTATGTTATACTGATATTCTTTTCCATAACCAGAGAGAAACTCCATCCATGATCAGCTAGTCTTGGCACTTACAGTAAATTGGAATAATAAACTTTTTCTTCCTTCCCTACATTGTAATCCAGAAAACTGTAACATCGTGTGTCTTTTTGCTTGACTACAAGTAACAGAACAAATAAATTGTTATTGTTATGAATAAAAACAAGTCAAAAATCATGTTTGGAACTGAAGTAAACTCTGTAAAAAAATGGATAGGCTGAGTTGATACAGACATTTTTCTGTCTGTGCTGCTCGACACCATGCCAATATGGTTGGCAGTTAGTGGCTCTCAGGAGTAGTTGGATAGGATGCCAGAATCCGTAGTTCAATCATATCAAAGTCAAAATCGAATGCTAAAATAGAAGTGTACCTGACATGTGCATAATGCATGAAAATGGAAGATCATAAATTGACAAAATCAATCACAAGATCAAAAGAATTGGAGTTCTCATACTTGAATCTCGTAATAGATTATCCTGGATGGCAGGATCGAGGCGTCCTCGAGGATAATATGGGTTCTTGCAAATCCTGCACATGGTGTGTATTGCATCAGCTATGCAGAATCAGACTCCTTAAACTGCTGGCACGGGCAAGAGGCTCCTTAAGCTGCTGGAGGAGGCAAAATCAAGTGCTTAACCCCCATGAATGATCTGTTAAAAGGATAGCAAATTAGCAATATTAACTATTCTTCAAAACTTGGGATCTGAGGAGACCATAACTTGGGTAACTAAAACTGACACACAAATAATACTAAATTGTATAAAAAAATTAAGTATCTAAAACAAATTAGAAGATGAGACGAAAACCTTTCTAAACTGTACATATGGAATTATTCCTACTGACAAAAGGTTTGCACATAACTGAGAAAAGGAATTATTCAAATGTTACACGGTACATAGAGTTAGCACAAGATTTCTTTATTCTGGAATGCTACAGTCTAGGTCTGGTGCAGAGTGCTCTCAGTATGGTGGCTATCAAGGGAAGAAACAAATCCAGGACTGTGAAGCCATACTGAGACAACATTACATCGTTTCAACTTGTTACTTAGAAAAGCGTCAAAACACAGCAGGTCATTGTCATCAGTAATTCAGGATCCTGATTCTGAAGCAGTCAAATAAGTGTATACCCTCCTAGGCAAAAGACCAATACACATTGTACAAATAAATGGCACACTGAGTTTCATGCCACTGAAAATGCACATCTTTCATAAATATAGCATAAAAGCGTGTGAAAAATCTCTTTTGGTAAGCTTTGGGAAACATAATAATATCGATATAACAGAGTAGCGGCTCCAATTTGTTAATGCATTTCCTTGAAAGTTCTTAGACAGAACTGGAAACATAGTAGCATCTCCGATTTCTTATGTGCTAACCAAGTGTGTACTCCTGTATGAAATCATGTTTGAAATTAGGCCAGTTTGCAATGCATATGGACAATAGCACGGTCCCATGAGCTCTAAAAAAAAATTTACATAGGATTTGGTGGTTACTGCCCCACATTTAGGTTAGCCAAGCCGATCAGGTTTCGTTCTTGTCTTCAACGATGATACTGGGAGGCTAAGCTTATGCAGCTCTTTTGCGTTGAGTTAACATGACCATGAAAGCATTGAAATGTCACTCCACTAAAAAAGGATGACACAGCTGTACCAAATAGTTGGAGCCTGCACATAATGTATGGCTGATGTTTTGAGAGAACACAAACAGAAAAATAGGGAGAAATTTGCCAAAACTGATAATTCACTTAAAAAAAAAATTAGAATAATTGCAGTAGTAGAGACTTATAATACATATGCTAAGCCTAATAGGAACCTAGCAACAAAAAATCTGTTCAGATGAAGCTTGCAATCCTCCCTAGCAACTTTTTTTCTCTCCCATCACAATTCACTACAACATCAGAAAGAAAAAAAAATGTATGTCAATTACAGATTCCATTGTTCTAGGTTGCATTTTTGCTCTGAGTACTGCACTCCAATATTCTAGGATGCATTTTGCCTATGCTTGTTCGATATTTCAATCACCCAAAACAAAAGTGCGGACATTTAAGTTAGATACTAATGGAAAATGATTCACTCTTTCCAATGTTGATAATAAGTTGGTGTTATCCCTAAATGAAAAGAGAAAAAACTTACCACAAGGAGCATGCAGTTGACGAGCAGGCTTAATAAGTGTGACGAGCAGGCTTAATAAGTGTGCCAGTCCTCCTTTGCCTCACAGGCGGATCCTGGACACCACATCCAAATCGGAAACTGGAAGCAGGTCCTGGACGAAACAAACAAACAACCATAACCACACACCAGATCCAAATCGGAAAATGGATCCTAGAAGCGAGGAGGGGAGGTCAGAGGGCATCTGTTTCTAAGCATTGTGGAGGTAGGTGGCCAGACTGTGATGGGCGGCCGGGTAGAGTCGGTCAGGGAACGCCCGGGTGGCAGCCGGAGGTAGGCGGTGGTACCTCCACACACCAGCCACCGCGACCGTGCCGCATGCTTGAAACCCTAGGAGGAACGGAGGACGGGAGGAGGCGACGCAGCTGGCACGGCGCTGAGGGAGTTCCGGTGGGGTCTGCAGCGGGGGTCGGGCGGTGCGTGCGGGAGTTGCGTTGGGAGCATGGAGCGCGGGCAATGGGTGAGCGAGTGAGCGAGGGAGTCGGGTGTGGACGACTCTATGCGGCAAGCCATGGAGCGGGCGTTGGTGAGGGAGGAGGTCCGGCGAGGAGGCCACTCCCGAGGCGGTGGAGCGTGTCGCCGGCGAGGGAGCGCGCGCGTGGTAATGTCGGGCGGCCTGGGAGAGCGCGCGTGGGAACGCCGGGCGGCCTAGAGAGAGAGCGCGCGCGTGCGAGCGAGCGCCGGGTGGACGATTTCGTGTGGGGAGGGTGCGGGAGTGGGGCGGAGCCAACGATTGGAGGGAGCAAGGGGAGTGGGGTGTGGACTCCGATCGGACGGAGCGAGGGGAGTGGGGTGTGGACGATTGTTTTTGGTATGTTTTAGTAGCAGGAAAAGAAAATATATATTCTACCTTTCTAGCCATTTGCATTCGTGTACTATTTCAAGGCTGCACCAGTTTTTTCTTGATGCAACAAAGTCTTATGTAAGTTATCTCTGTGTGCAGGTTGCTGATGGCGTGCAACTCCTAAAAAAAAAAAATTTGTGTTGCGTTTGCACCTGGAGGCTCTTGAATATCACCAACGTTGGCGTCTTCTATGATGCATATGTATCGTTTGGCTGCTATCTCCTGATTATTCAGTGCCTCCTGGGACAAAACTTGTCAGTTGTTTGGGTGCAAATGCTTCTCTAAGTGTTTGATGACACCAGTATCCAGTTACTTTAGTGCCTTTAGTTTGCTCGGTTGATTTATGGTCCCGCTACATGAGTTGTGTTTGTTTGAGGTTTGTGGCAGTGATGGTGATATGTTAATTGCACGGTTTTTTTCTTGTACCGGAGGCCAAATAGGCGTATCAGTTGCAGTCTTGCCGATGAAATCTGTCACGTTTCTGTAAGCATACTGCTTGTTCTGTCACCTCTACTGAAATGCACTACTAGATGTCAAACAAGTTTATTTGCCACTGCTTTGGGAATCATTGATCATCCTAAATTGGACACTCTACTATGGCAACACATTGTGATTTTGGAATCAATGATAAAAAATACACACGTTTGGCTTAGGACAAACCAAATGCGACAAAAGAAAGTTGGAGAGTATTTTAGTGATAATTTTTTAAAAAAACCCAATACACACGTTCAATGTGCATCAAATACACTAGAGTTAAATTTGTTCGAAATTCACGCCTAATCCTACCTTCTCAATGCAAAAACATATTGACTGTCTCGCCCCTATCTAGCCCGCCGGGCGCGCCCTCTTTTCCCTCCCTCTTCCCCCGCTACGGAGCCGGAGGCCCGTGCAACCCCCTAGGATGATTTTATGCAGGCTTTCACCCTATCATGCGAGATCCTCCATGCGGGTGGTGCTGGGCGGCCATGGTGGCATGGTGCGGTAGCTACATGGCGGTGCTATTTTCTAGTACTACTCTACTAGCTTTAAATCTCCTGGCTAATTACATACTCCCTCGGTTTGGTAAAAGAAGGCGTTTAGGACAGTGACACGGTCTCCCAAAACACAACTTTGGCCTCTTGTTATTATAAAAATATTTATAGAAATATGATATATGTATACTTTTATGAAAATATTTTTTAAAACAAATCTATTCATATAATTTTCACATTTACAAACTCAACAACTTAAAAGTTATTAATGATTTATATTCCCAATGTTTGACTCAAACCTTATCTAAAACGACTTCTTTTACCAAACTGGAGTACTTTGTACTACTCCTAGCACGTCCTCAATATATAGCAGCTTTAATTTAAAACTTTAGTCACCATGGCTTCGGAATCTTAAGGTCGACGACCTTGCTAGCTTTTGGAGTCGTTTGTAAAGATAGCATCCAGGACCCAGGGCCAACCAAGTCTAGGTCAGGCCACGTTTAGTTTACACGTCCCCATTCTCTTTTCAAGTAAATAGACTCTAAATATTACTTAAAATAGTTTACCCTCCATATACTAATAATAGTTTTTGCTCAAAATTGTAGGGTGGTCCAAGGCCCACAAAGACCACCCTCTAGCTATGCCACCGTTTCAAGGCACTTGTACCAATAGAAAAACATTCGCCGAAACCAATTATTTCAGTTTCAAACTAACAAACTTTTTTTTTTTTTTTCATAACTTCACTTTTTCGAGAAAAGAGGGATACCGCTTATTTACTTTTCCCAAATTAAATCAACTTTAGGACTTGTCCAAAATCAAAATATTTAAACAAATTTACTGAAAAAAAATACCGGTATTTGGATATTAAGTAGTATCACTAGATAAAGTTGACTTTTTTCACCGGTGTAGTTTACTTATTTGATTTTATTGATGGTGTTTTCTTTTTTTCTATAAAGTTGATCAAATTTAAGATACTTTTTTAGCTCAAAAGTGATTCTAAAAAATTGATTTATCCTAGGATGAAGCAAGTAGTTAATATCAAGGTTACACTCCCTAAGAATATGTTGCTCAACACACACGGTCGCGTTGAACTCAACGCGTAGAATGTTTTTTTATCTTGTCAAAAAAAAAAAAAAAAACGCTTACAATGTTTTGTTCTCTTCACCAGCATCACTCGGATCCGGTGGCCACTACTTTTCTACCAAAAAGTGTGTATTGGAGGATTCAGAGAGAATACCCTCGGCGCATATAACATCTCACTATCACTACACTATACTTATTTGTGAGTATGTATAAGACGTTATCCTTTTATCATATTTCGATCTCCCTTGTATTGTAAATTTCTACTCCTAATTGATTCCAAAAAGAAGTGTTGACCACAAATAGATCTTGTCGAGCTTTACAACTTTCATTAAAGAAGTCTCGTAGAACATAAAACAAAATACTTAGAAATCTAAAATGACTTTAAATCAAAGCTTGTTAACTACAAAGTTGTAGTAGGTTATATACAGAACTACAAATTTTATGTAGATTATGTCAACATTCGTTGTTGTTGAAAATTTTAAATGAAAAAATCTTTCAAATTAAGACAAATTAATAATTTTCAACAAAAATATCATCTCTAAAGTTGTAAATCGTGACGAGCTTTATTATAAACCTAGGGTGCGTTTGCGAGGTGTACCTCGCCGGCCTGGCCACCCAATCGGCCAAGGCCTGGGCAGGCCTGGCCCAACTGCTTTAATACAACTTGTTTGCGCACCTATACTAAATGAGCCCTGATGCATCCAGCCCAGATGGGGTTGGATGAAAAAGGTCGACCACCGACAGCCGAAATTTAACAAACCGATCCGGCTACAACGCTACTAGGGCCTTTTGTTGCGCCTCGACAATTTTAGCACCGCACTCCAGCGTACCCACTTAGGGAAAGGCCCAATCGCCGCAAAAGACTAGTCTAATAGAGGAAGAGTGGCTCTCCCTTTTAAGGTGGTTTCCTCCTCCCAAGCTAAGCACAGTGGGATTATTCAGAGGCTCACACGGTCGCCGCCCGACTACAACTGGGCCACTTGGCCCATTTTTTTTCGTTGCGTCTTTGCCAACGGGTAATAGTGGAGGATGTTCTCATCAAGCCCAGCTCAGGCGAGATCGTGTTTGTGAGAAAAAACGCAAATAGATATGGCTACCCTCCACTGCAACTCGGAAGCGTTACCATTCTTTCTCTCCTCCTCGTCTTTTCGTCGAGCAGCCCGAGGGCGTGCATCGGCACGACGTCGTGCCATACTCTGGCTCAGGCTCCACCACGGGAAACCGCCGGCGCCGGTCGTGGCTCTATCTCGTCGTGACTGGGCGCCGTGCCTCCACCACGCCGCACAGGTCGCCCCGCTCGTCCACCACTGCGGTGCCCTGCAGTGGTGCGCCCCCGCCGCCACGCGCCAGCGACGCGCGCCTTCCCTGCCCCGCACACGGCACTCGCGCCTACAGCCCGGGGCAGCGCATGATGTCTTTGTCCGCCGCCTTCCTCGAGGCTTGTAGTGATGGTGACCATGCCGCCGCTAGTTGCCGCGAGCCATTACGGTGGGAGAAAGGGGTTGGAGGTGATTCCATCTCCACGCGAGCTGCACCAACCATGCCGCCCGCCCCCACCTCGCTGCTCCGTACTCCCCGATGGCGGTCACCGTCGCCGATCCGTGTCCCCAATGCTCTTCATAAGAACCGTCTTTGCCGGATCTGTGCCCGCTCAGCCTTGTCGTGTCGGCGTATGCCTCCTTCCCTTTGCGTCACTTGTCACGGAGAAGAGATCGGTGGGAGAGACAAGTCGGAGGTGATTCTATCTCCACGCGAGCGTGTGCACCAACCATGTCGCTGTCCCCCACCTCGCTGCTCCGGTACTCCCCGACGGCGGTCACCATCGCTGGATCCATGTCCCCGATGCTCTTGCGCAGCCGTCGTTGCCGGATCTATGCCCACTCAGCCTTGCCGTGCCATCGTACGCCTCCTTCCCTTTGTGTCGCTCGTCACGGAGAAGAGATCGGTGGGAGAGACGAGTCAGAGGTGATTCCATCTCCACGTGAGTGCATGCACCAACCATGCCGCCGTCCCACACCTCGCTGCTCTGGTGCTCCCCGACGGCGGTCACCGTCGCCGGATCCGTGTCCCCGATGCCTTGTGCAACCGTCGTTGCCGGATCTGTGCCCTCTCAGCATTGCCGTGCCGGCGTACGCCTCCTTCCCTATGCGTCGCTCGTCACGGAGAAGAGATCGGTGGGAGAGACGAGTCAGAGGTGATTCCATTTCCACGTGAGCCCACAACGTGCTTCAGGCTCCGAAGAAACGTAGGAGGATCCGGGCTCGCTCGCGGTCGCGGGCCAACGCCGCAAACACAGAAGCTTGCACCCCATGAGCGCAAGGCCGTCCAGAGCCACCCTCACAAACGCACCCCTAGTGTCGTGGTGTGATTCGGCGACGATACCACATGGCAGGCTTGGCCAGTACGCGGGCTCACGACGTTCCATGTTCTGATGTACCCTTTGGGTTTCTGGTGCCCTTGCTTGTCCTCTATCTTGCATTCTACAGTAAACATTTTCAGCTGCCATTTTTAGGTCTCTATATATGTAGTAGTGTAATAACCAAGTAGACGGATGAATATACTAAGAAGCATTAGATCTCAATTGAAAAACTGGTTCTGACTCTAATTGGTATTAGTTGACAAGATGGAGAATTTCGTTGTTACACTTCATTTGGCAGTGAATAATTTTACCAGTGTTTTGTATGTCGAGATCAACTGACCTGGGTGCGTTTGTATCTGGGTTAAAAAAGTTCACAACACTAGGACAACTATGACAAAGCCTCCTCGTACCTTCGGTCCAAAAGACTGCAGGGGTTCATGGCTTTCCACGCAGGTCATTTGCTTTCTCATTTGCAACAAAGTTGGACTGAAAGACGAGGATGCTCTGCACTTGTTGCGATCCAGCAGAAAAAAGCTCTCGTACCTTTGCCCTACCCTCCCTTTACTTCACCGTGTGGAGCGAAGTACTGTTCATCATGTCCGGTTATAAAGGGTATTGGGCACTTTGCTCTTTGCACTTAAAATTTCATTCAAGGATTTTAAGTTTTTGGTCCCCTCAATCGCATAATTAGCGATCAACTTTCCATCGTCAGACGAGATCACGAGAAGCCAACGTACTATGTATGCTGTGTTGCTGCATCCACAGTTGGCTTGTGGCTTCGATCCAACAAATAACATGCTCTATATCATTTTTATTTATATATATTTTTTACCTACAATTGTTTCCTGATAATTTTATTATGAAGTACAGTTTTTAAAAAATGTATAAAAGGAATTATAGTCTGAGAAGGATGCATGTGGGTTCACAGACTAAATAGTACTCCCTCTGTTCCAGAAAACTTGCATTGAAAACAGTATTTTGCCGGCAATTATTTATTAAAATATATAAAAATTTTAAAAGTAATTAGTATCATTGGGTCTTTAAGTCTAGTTTTTTTAACAAATTTATTTGAGATATCGTTTGATTTTCTACAAACAGTGTGGCGACTGACGGACACGCTCCCATAGTTGCAAATGAAATGGAACGGACGACATTGCTGTCACTGAAACAAAAGACTGGGTCTGGTACCTTTGGTCCTTAGCCCAAACAGTGTGGCGACTGACGGACGAGTGGCCTGACAACGACCTCGACGCTTCACTGAGATGAACCGTCACGCTGCGCCTCACAGAGATTCGCTCCAGCCTCCACTGCTTTGCTTTCCACGTAGTAACCCTACGGTGTGTACTAGGTAGGCAATTTCCTTCGCCGCGAAGACACTTTCATGTGCGAAGTGTGGTGCCAATGCTGTGCCAATGTGTGGAGCCAATGCGTGGTGGTTGTGCATTGGCTGCTTGATTGACCAATTTGTAGCAGTAACAGAAGCTTCATTGTCGTTTACTGATCGATGCAAAGACTATACATTTTCAGTACAAATGCTTTCAAAGAAAACAATTTTTTTCTCTTAAATATCGACATGTCTTTTCAGTCTTTAGTATGCAATTCCTTGTCAAACAATTATTCTTGTATACTCCATGTTGTCTATATTTATAGAGAATATTAGTAACATTTATATTTTAAAATAAGTTTATTATGAAAATACTCCCTCCATCTCAAAAAAAAAAAAAAATCGTTAATCTCGCTTCCCAAAAGGTCAAAGATTCTTAATTTTGACTCAATATATATGACAAAGTATTAATACTCATGATACGCCATAAGTATCATTAGACTAATTATAGAATATATTTTTATAATGATAAACCTAATTGAAGATATATATGTACATAGTATCTTCTAGAAACATAGTCAGATTTAAGATTCTATTCTAAGATTTACATGTTTTTTAGACGTAGGGAGTAGATTCAATGATCTACCTAATGATACTAATTATACAATGCGAGAACGAAATTAACAAGGGATAGAAGGGAGTATATGTTTTTAGACGCCAAATGAGAAACCAGGATTTTGGAAGTGTTTTTGAAAATAAATCACTGCATATAATTCTCATGTCTCTGACAAAATATCTATAAGATATAAGTAAAACTCAAAACTTACCAGGTCACATTGGGAACATCATTTTTGTCAAAGAAAGTTCGGTTTATTTGTCTCAACAATTAAATTCTTCTATGAACTAAACAATTAAATTCTTCTTACTTAACTAAGTGTAAATTCTTGTACATAGCTAAGTGTAACTTAGCGAGTTAATTTGGGGTTTACGTTTACATGAATTTTTGTAATTTCTAGATTTTAATATATAGTTTAGTGGTTCTAATTATTCAGTCTTAGTTAATACACGATGTGTCTAGATAAGATAACTATGATGATTTTGTCAATTTTAAGATATGTCATCCTAGCTAGTCTTCTGTAAGTGTTCTTAGGGATAGAGCTATTTTTTTAAAAAAATGCAATGAAATACCTCTGCATTCATACTTGCAAATTGGTACTAAATCCCACTTGATTCTCATCACTTCCACAAGTATTCTGTTATTATTTGAAGTGCCAAGGAATATGAAAGGTAAAGTGCAGTTGATAATTGAATGCGGAGCCAAATGAGTTTTTGCAAGATGAAACAATGGAATTCTTAGAAACACCATTTTCATCACCTTGTTATAAAAGGCGACCTTGAAGCCTGTAAAAGGACCCATCATTCTAAAGTTTCTCACAACCCTAGTCGCCTTTTAGGCGCAACACTAACCTAGTTCAAACAACACTTAAGCAAGCCATTATTCCCCCTAGTTGTCATTAAATTACCAAAATCAAACTAGGCCTTTCAACTTAGGAAGAAGAAGAATCACCACCACTATTGGTGGAGATGGTGAGGAGCAGTGGACAGGTAGAGGCTGTCTTTTGTTTTGACAAAAAAAAAAACACCATAGATGTAATAACAACTATATATATTACTATTTGTTTTGCCGCTTGATGCACATCTTATAATTCTATTAGTTTTTTTATTACTTCGGTCCAATTTTCATAAGGATAGATGTAATAATATGTAAGTCTAACTCATACATATGGTGTTTTTATTCTAAGAAAACACCATAGCAATGCACGGGGTATACTTCTGGTAAGATAGATGTTCAGCTTTCTAGGTACTTAGTTTATGCTTGAATCTTTCCTTAATTACACTCCAATCTGCATTATGATGTTTGTAGAAGTGCATAGGTATGCTTAAATACCTGAAAGGGTAGGACCGTACTACTTCACAACTAAATAGTTTAGTATACTATTAACTTTGGCTTTTCTGAAATAGAAAATCTCGTTATTAAGAAAATTAATCTTTAGACCTGATAGTTTTTAACTATACATGGCAACAAATTTATATTTTGGCCTGCTCGGTATCATGGTCCAAGAAAATTAATCACCATTAATCTATGACTTGAATTTGACTTGTAAGTTCTTAAAGAATGACTTGAATTTGACCTTAGTTTATTGTCAAAAATTTGTGCAAAATATCACTTTTTTTCACCTTAGTTTATTGTCACTTTTAAATTATTTCATCACCACTGCCACAATATTTTCTTAACCTCAAGGTTGACCATGCCTATGACTAATTAACTAAGAATTAATCGTGTAACTATTAGCCCTACACATGTATGGACTTCATGCTCAAAGGTGCATATATTCATCCAGGTTTAAATCAAAAACTTTTACAAATAATTTAACTAATATTTTAAATTATTATAATATGAATTTAATACAATTGTCTTTAAATATGTTATCCTATTATTATAAGAAAATAATAATTAAAGTGCAATTTGGTAGACCATGGCATGCCAAACCGTACCTCGTAAAGTCTAGAGGAAGTAACAAGCAGCTAAGAAACTGGCTAAAATTAACTTTTGTGTTACTAGCTCTCTTGTTTATAGATACAACAAAACACATTTTCAGATATATTCTACTGGTTGTTAGTTCGGGAAACAGGAGAAGCTAAAGTACAGTTGACAATTCCTGAGCCTAAGGGAGTCATTTGCAAGAAGAAACACTCGAATTTTAGAAGAAAAACCCATTGTCATCACCAGCCTTATAAAGGCAGCCTAGAAGCACAATCGCTATAGATGGATTTTCAGAATACCGATAGAAACAATCACTCAATCCAACTATCTCATCCAAATAGACTAGAGTTAGAGCTTTTAGCTCAGCTTTGAAAATCTCAAATCCAATAAAATTTTTAGGTTCTTTTTTATCCTAATTGAATCCCCGAATTTTAAACAGACATCTCTTAGATAGAGATATTTTTTACTCCCTCCGTCTAAAAGAATATGTCATTTGGGGCTTTTCAAATCCTAACCATTTGTCTTATTTATTTTTTAATAAATATTATCTATTTTTTTATGAATTATTTATCGCTAAAGATACTTTTAACACTAATTTATTTATATTATAATAAACATAAATTTTTTAAATAAATAAGCAGTCCAAAAGAAAGTCAAAAAAAAAGTCAAACAAGGCAAACTTATCTTTTCGCATACCAAGGAGAAAGAGAAAGTCAAAATAGTGCGAAACATTTTGATTAGATGAGTTTACCGCATGCATGCACGCGGAGGCATGAGCCAATAACAAGGCTTTGGCAACCGGTCAAGGACCAACCCTTCATATGCCTTTTAACAGCTTTCAAAAGGCCCGCCCCTATTGAATCAAAAGCAGGTTATTGGCAAACGCCCTATAAAAGATAATAGAGGGAGTAGTAGACTTGGTAATTTAAAGTGAGTTTAGGAGTTGTTTGCAAGAAAAACACCAGAATTCGAAGAACCGTCGCAGTAATCACCGCCGCTATAAAGGCAGCCTGCAAGCCAGGAAGACCGACCCCCTTCCTCCTCTCCCCTCTCCTGCGTCGTTGTGCACTTTCTCGGAACCCACGCCGTGCAGCGTCCCTTCCCCTTCGTGTAGTCGAGTGGAAGTGGAACCGCCAGAATGGCGTCGTCCTCGGCGATGCCGCCGCCGGCGTCGCCGCGGGAGCACGTGGAGAGGATCCGGCGGGAGCGCTACTACATCGGGCGTGGCGAGCAGAACCCGCTGGCGGAGGACGTGCACCAGGCCGTCAACTACCTCTCGCAGGAGCTCTACTCCAAGGACGTCCACTTCCTCATGGAGCTCGTGCAGGTAATCAATCGGCCCGTGTGATCTCCTTTTCGCGCTTCTCTTGATGTCGCGTGGTTCTTGTGTGAGAGGAAACTTAGTTCAGGGCCTTGAGGCTACTATGCTCTACAGTTTCTGCAATTGCCTAATTGATGTGCGCATACTCTATAACGCTGTGTGAGTTGCCCTTTCTGTTCCATCAGACTATTTCTGTTTAATCTGGTGCCAACTGCCAAAGAGCAACTAGTCTATATGTGTGTATGAATTTGGGTACCAATTTAGCGTAACAATCCTTTTATTAGCATACTTTGTTTTTTTTGAGGGATTCAGTGGGGAGAAACCCCCACCTAATCTTTTTCATTGATAAAAGGACAAAGTACAATTACAAGTGCACAAGGTGCAAAAAGAAAAAGATTTTTAGAGTTACACAAACTCAAAAGGAAAAAAAGGCCTAAACATTAGGTATATTCTCACCCCGGCTTTCAGTATTATTATGATTATGATGAGTTTATATATGGATCTAGTTTTTAAACCGTTGCCCTTGTTATTTTTGTTTCTACATATTTTTTTTCCACTTGGTCAGTAATTATTGTCTAATGATATCAAGTTTTAAAAACATTGTAGTTTTTTTTGAAAGGATAAAAAGCAATGTAGTTGCCCTAATCCTTTTCTTAAATGAACACAAATACATTTAACTTATCTTTTATGTGTCCTCTCTGCATTTACTTGATTCCTCTTAATTTGTAAAGCGATCAAAAAAACAGTAATCCTTGTTAGTTTGGCATTGCCTGTCACCAATCTACCTTATTTTTGTACAAGTTTGCAGGTGTTTGTGCGTAAATCTTAATACTTCTTCTCATACTTTTTTCTTTTTCAAAAAAAATAGAACGCTGAAGATAATGAATACCCTTCTGAAGTAGCACCTTCTTTGGAGTTTCTCATTACATCAAAGGATATTACTGGATGTGGTGCATCCTCAACCTTGCTCATCTTCAATAATGAGAGGGGTTCTCTTCAACAAATATAGAGTCAATTTGCCGTGTTGGGAAATCAACAAAGAAGGGAAACAGGCACCAGGGTTACATTGGAGAGAAAGGTAAATATTCACAGCTATTTTCATTCATTTTGTTTCCTTATTCACCATTCAGAAAAAAATCTGCTTCATCCATGGAAAAGGTTAAAGACCTTTTTGAGGCATTTCCAGGCAAATGATTGCAGTAACCGATCAAAAAATATTTTAATTTTGAATGAATGGTGTGGAACAGTATTTCATATGATGCTGATCAGTTTCATCATGGGAAAATAATCAGTGGAATCATGAAACCACCTTTAAAAGTTCATTTAGAATTTCTCAATAAATTCGGCACTTAGGTCATCCATATTTTATTGCATCCAATTTGTAGAAAAGTTGTTATTCATACTCGTTCTTGAAAAATCCATACAAAACTTTTGAGGTGCATCTGCACTAGAAAACAAATGAGTTTGCATCTTAACCTTTGAGAGATGTCTGATATATCGATTTACTATGGACACACCAAGGTTTGAATTTTATGGGAACTTCCTAGTATATGTTTTAAGGCATATTCCACGATTCTACCAAGGAGGTGTTCTCTACTGAATAATTATGTCACACTACTTAAAAAAGAGTATTACTGGAAAAATTATGTGTTCTCTAATTACTTTTCTGGTTGCCCATATCGTGTAATTGAGTAATTGTTGATATCTCATTGTGGTACAAGCACTCACACATGTGCAACTAAAGCAAAGTCCTTTAATGCAAAGTATTTTGACACGCACATACTGCACTTGCTACTTTTTGAGATCCTGGCATGAGCTTCATAAACTGAACATTTGGGATGGATTGCTTTGTGGTCAGCATATTTTTTATGAATTCAAGAAGTATTCCATACACTCATATTATGTATTAAAATTAAAAGAACTAAGTATTTTGACACGCACATACTGCACTTGCTACTTTTTGAGATACTGGCATGAGCTTCATAAACTGAACATTTGGGATGGATTGCTTTGTGGTCAGCATATTTTTTATGAATTCAAGCAGTATTCCATACGCTCATATTATGTATTAAAATTAAAAGAACTACTTTAACCCCTGTCTGAGTTACAGCTTGAACAGAACAGTTTATACTGGCATAATATTTGTTCAGCTGTGAAATCTGCATAGCATTTTCTGTCACTATCTGTTTTACCCACCCCAACCGGTTCACTGCAAAGATTTACAGAATCTACTACATATCTGCTTACTATTTCTGCCTAGTTCCAACTTATAATGTTTTGTGGCCTTTGATTCAGGTATTGGGTTCAAAAGTGTGTTCTTTGATATCAAGCCAGCCCCACATATTCAGCAATGGTTACCAGATCAAGTTTAATGAGAAACCCTGTGCAGAATGCAATATTGGGTACATTGTACCTGAGTGGGTGGAATCCGCACCTAGCCTTTCTGACATTGAAACATTATATGGGTGCTCAAAAGTCCTGCCTACAACCACCATCATCTTACCATTGAAGAGCGAGAAGATTGATGCGGTGAAGAAGCAGCTGTCAACCATGCATCCTGAAATGCTACTGTTCCTGACAAAAATCAGGAAACTTTCTGTCCGAGAGGATAACTCTGATCCCAACAATACAACTGTTAGTGAGATCTCGATATCCAGTGAAAAGAACTACCAAGCCAGAAAGAACATGCATGCTGAGTCTTACACACCCATTTGTCTGCTGAAGAGACCGGGAAAGATGAAGCTGAATGTGGTTATTATATGTGGAGGCAGAAATTCCCAGTAAAGCCAGAGAACAGAGTCGATAAGCGTGCTGAAATTGATGAATGGGTGATAACCCCTGGCCTTCCCACATGGCGAGCGCCTGTCCTGGGAAGCAGCTATCACCTGGCATCTATGCTTTCCTCCCAACTGAGATGGTAACAAGCTTCCCTTCATCATTCAGGCTGACTTCCTCCTTGCTTCGTCAAGGGAGGCTATACTGTTTGACAGTCCATGGAACAAGGGAATTCTAGAGTGTGTCCCAAGCGCTTTCATGGATGCTTTTGTAACACTCGTGAAGTCTGGAGCTGATGCACCATCAATGACTTTGCCATCTCTGTTCAACTTTCTACCTGTCAATTCTTCACAGATCCCACTGCTTGAGCCAGTTAGGTCTGGCATCAAAGGCAAGGTCCTTGCAGAGGATATAGTTCCGTAAAGCCAGTCTTATGCTTCACAGAAGATATTCTGCAAGCCCAGTGAAGTTGCACGGCTCAAGCCAGCCTTTTGACTATCCTTGATAAAGCATGGAAACTCGGAGTGGATCTGAATAATCTGTTGACCCATGGAACCTATATTCTTAGCCTCATTTTGACAACAGTATATATGACAGTGTGCTAAACTTTCTCGGAGTGAAAATGTGAACCATGAATGGTATGCAAAATGTATTGAAGGCTCAAATCTTGTCAAGGAGGTACATGAACAACTGTACTTGAAATTATATATTTTGTTGCAGACAATTGGCAAAACTTTTCTGGTACAAACATGATGTCCATTCCCTATTGAAGTATGTTGATAGGGTGGTGTTCTCAAGTTCTGGAGCATATCTAGAGCTCATCAGTGCAATGATAGGTTGTGTATTGCGTCTGAAAACAAGTACATATTATGGCTAATCAGCTGAACAAGGAGTTCCTGTCTTCTCACCGGTTCTTTCTGCCTTTCCAGCACACAAACAGCTCTAGAACAGTTGTCGGAGAAGGTAACTGTGAAAAAGTGGCTTAAGGATCATGCAAGAGTGGAGGTTGTCTCTGTCTATAGCTATGCATCAACTGTTGTTGATTTCTTTGAATTCTGATCGAAGTGCTGTCATTGCCGCGACACTTTGTTTACCACTCTTCCAAGAAGCTTCACATTGAGAGCTACCACTCATCAGCACTCTGCCACGCCATGCCAGTAATTGATAGATACAGCAATGTTGTCAAGAAAAGAAAGAGAATTATAGTTCCTGCCACAGGGAGCAAATGGTTGGTTTGATGGGTACAAACCCATGGAGTAATGAAGGCTACATTGAATTGTCAGCAGATCATAAGTCAGCAGGACATTTTGGTGGAAACTACATCTGAGGGCAAGCTATTGGAATTCCTCGAGAAAATTTGGAGAGGTTTCCGATGTGCCATTCATACACCCACCAAATGCCAGGTTCCCTACTGTCTCATCACCTTTTAACAGTGAACAATGCATTCTTGCTGCTGGGAATGGATTAGGAATTTGAAGTCAAGTGGTGTTAGAATACCAGACCTATTCTTGACTTGTGTCAAGGAAGGGAGCTGGTTAAAGACATCAGCTGGGTACAAGGCACCTAATATATCATTTCTGTCCAGCTCCAATTGGGGACTATTCTGCAAACAGGACCTTCTTTTGTTGATATACCAATGATTGATCAACAGTTCTATCAAAACAAGCTACACATGTACAAAGAGGAACTCAAGGCAATTGGCGGGAGATTTGAATTCCATGAAGCTTCAGCTTATATTGAGCTCATCTCATGTCTATTGCTGGTAATTCGCTGACCAGACAGGATGTGTACGCGACTGCTTCGGCTTATGCGGTTTCTACAAGAGAAGTATCTATCTCCGAGTGAACTGATCAGACGTGTCTTTTTTTTTTTTTTAAGAGAAACGTTGGATGAAGAGTACTCGGCTATAGGCGTCCTCGTGATTGTATCATCAAAGATTCAACATGGGCAGTGGCATCATGTATCAGTGACCAACCATTCCTTGATGTCGAGTTCTACGGCGAGGGCATCCTTTCATATAAAACCAGAGCTGGAATTGCTTGGTGTTATTAAGGTTCAAAGACAATTACCAGCCTGTTATTGACAACTTCAAGTTCAGATCTGTTGCTATTACTCTGAAGCTACTTTATTAATCCTCAAGTGCATCCGTTATGTGGGTTCATGTGATAATTTCTCAAAACTAAGCTGAAAGATTTGAAATGGTTGAAGACAATCGTGGATTTCATGCTCCTAACATGTCTTTTTCTTGTGGACCCTGAATGGGAGTGCCTTCTAAAGGTCTTTAATGGAGTTCCTGTTATTGATTACGGATTTTATGGGAGTGTGATCAGTTCATACAAAGAAGAATTGAAGAAGACTGGGTTGATCACAAGATCTCGATGAGGCATCAAAGGCAATAACCCATATTTTCAAGCAGAAGGTGTTGAATTCATCGCTTGAAAAAGCAGATGTCCTGGCTCTACTAGGATCAGATCGTCAACTCTCAACACATAACCCACTTCCAGTTGAGCTTTCAACTCTATGCAAGACTCGAGAAGTGGCTGTACACCTCATTGGGATTCCGATCTCCTTCAGATGCAATTTATTTGATGATGCATGGGAGCCTTTGTCTCCATAGCAAATTTACCATTCATAGATGATGGTGACTCTTGTAATGGTTTAGGAATGGAGATACATGGCTACAAAGATGAGCTAAAGAAGTTGGGTGTTACTGTTGAAGCAAAACATGGTGCTAGATTCGAAAGTCATCGCAGGCACCAACATTCCCAGTGATCCTTCCAAGTTATCCAAAGCTACAATCTTGTCACTGTTTGGGTGCATCAAGACCTACTTAACCTTTGCAGCTGGACCTCCTAAGGGCTTCCAGGAAAATTTGTGCAAGAATTGGCTGAAGACTTCCATGGATATCGTTGTCCTAATGATTGTATCCTCTTTGATCCAAAGCAGTCTTCTATCTGCATGGAAGATGGTCCTTTCATAGATGAAGCATTCTATGGTTCAGAGATAGCCCATTTAAAGATGTTCCTTGCAAGAATCGGGGTTACTGTGGATATCAAATATGGAAAAGACCTTGTTGCTCGGGCATCTGAGGAGCCATAATGAAATGATTACTATTTTATCTTACCATACCGATGGAGAGCAATTGATTCCTGAAAATAAAATAAAGGATTGATTTGGATACCAAAACAAAATGGAGGGTGGGAGAATGGTGGCCCTAAGAAGTTGTGTTCTTCATGATCAGAACAAGTCTTTGGCCTGCAGCTTCATGTCCTGGACAAATATTATGACAGAAAGTTGCTTGGCTTCTTTTCATACCATTTGATGTGAGGAATGACCTGGTTCTGAAGATTACTGCAAACTATGGGCCACATGGGAGAAATCTGTCCAGGAGATAGCTGTTTCTGATTGCTCTGCTTTCTGGAAATTCATTGCGCACAAACTGAGCAAAAACACCCAGAAACTTTTCTGGTTGTGTCAAAGTTCCTGTATGTGCTGACGGAAAGATCATTTTATCAAAGAAGGATGATGTGTCCATTCCTGATGACTACTACTTACAGATTTGTTCAGCAAGCTTACTCAGCATTCATTTTATCTGGTATCCTGCTTCTATCCTACCTTCCATGTCTCGAGCAAGCCTTAACTGCATCTATGATAGCATTGGTGTTCAAAGAATATCCAGTAGCCACCAAGAATGATTCCTTCACCTTAGACAATTACCATTTCCCAGAACAATTGATCCAAGTAAGGTGATCAAGGTTGGTCTACCAAAGTAATTCTCTCATTCCTTGCTGATCCTGCTCTCACCATTCCTGCTGGAAAAGAGGCAATACTTATTTGTTTCTTGCCTCTGAATGTGACTGTCCTCAAGAGAGTGATGAACCAATCACAGTGGGCTATAGTGTAAATTATCATCTGAGGTTGTGGATGCGGAAATCCAGCCGAATGCTTAGTGGGAAAGGGAGAATCTCAAGCTGTACGCAGAGTAGCGATGGTGGAGCCCAGGCTACAAAGAAAAGATTGAGTTTGCGACCTACTTTGCTGAGGAGATATCTCAAGGCCTGCTCTTTGAGATGGCGGATCAGATCCCTTCGCTCGCTGAGCTTATTAAGTTTGGCAGCTTACTGGATTTTTCAAGACGATGCTGTTGTTCTTGCTGAAGTCAAAAAAAATCTGCAGATGTTTCCTGAAGACGAGGATTCCTTGAAGTCTTCAATATTAGGTCCGTGCCCTGAAACTTAACTTCGTATTGTGCCTTCTAAATTTCCCCGAAATTTTTCTTTCTATATAACCCACTGATGCCACTATCCCATCTCTTTCTATACACAGATGGCACTGGCAGCAAGAACCATTAGTTTTCTGTCGATTATGCTGTTTGTATAATGTTCACGGTCAGTAAATGTTTTTGTTCTTCATTACGGGCACTATCGTGCATGCATATGTTTGCATGTTGCATCATGTTTTCTCTCCAAACCAAGTCCTTAAATAAACCCTCTGGCAGGTTGCTGATGGCCTAAATAAAATCCTGGTGCAGTGCTTGGAAGTTTCTTGAACGTGACTGCCCTGGTGTTTTGTAGCGTCCATATTGTGCCTAGTCCTGTTCCTATATCTCTTGTTTAAGTTTGATTTCTCCGTGCTGGAACAACTTGTCAGTGTTCTCCTTTTGCTTGTTGGGTGTGCAAAACAGAACTCTACTCGTGATAAGTAATAGTATTTCCAGTGCGTTGTGTCTGATCTATTTATTTCTGATCCTATTTGTTGAGTTTGTGTTTGACATTAACAGTGTGCAGAAATTATAGCTGCAGTGTGGGTGGCTTGCTTACTTTAAATTATAACAATCTTCTATTTGGTCACGCAGCTAAGTTTAAACTTCGAAACGATGTATCTGCTTAACAGATGATTTTTGTATATTCATTCATCTGTGAAAATATTTAAGCCTCTGATTACTTTAGTATAATTTAAATAGGATATCCTATTTCATGTCAGGGCATTTTAACTTTAGTATAATTTGAGTGTAACCAGAAATTGAGGTTTCTTCTGAATTCTGATACAATTTCAAAGAGTGGGTGTCATCCTTATTTTTCTTCCTAGCTAGAAACAAATCTTACATTCATTTTTTGACAAAGGGTCATGAAATTGTTAAATAAAAATAATCTCCTTACAAAAAAGCGTTGAAATGTATTTAGGGCAGTCCAATGCTACATTAATGTAGCCTTGTACCCTGAATGCCAGAACTGCCGATTAAGAAACCGGCAAGTCCCAATGCTAATTAGGCAGACTTGTACCCCTGGAATGCTGCACTTTGCCGTAAAAATGTGGTTTACTCCGCCATAAAATACTCTGTACCTGATGCAGTTCAGTACACATCTCCATGGTTTCGTCTTGTTTTTCTAATGGTAAAGATAGAGGTTTTTTCATGCAATTTTCTGCAAGTCAGGGGAATGCTTTTGTATTGTAGTTTAAATATTTCCTACAAGGATAAAAATAGAAAAACAGAATGAGTGACAATGAACTGATCACATATCAGTTGGTTGATTCTTTTGGCGGAACTGCTCTCAATTTCCAGAAATTAACGCCTCTATGCATTTAGTGGTGTTTACATCTTCGCTTCGACAGCGAGGCGCCGACCGTCACGTCTGTCTGGCTTAAATTGGAGGTACTGTAGGGGCAGGGATTTGCCATCGTGCTCAGAAGGGTGAGCGTGTGTATGTGGACATCTATGTTGTACTAGTAATTCTAAAAATGAGTGACAACATCCCCAAGAAAAAGGTCATTGGCCACTTATTTAGTCAAATAATACTTGTGAACTGAAGTTAGATAGATATAGAACACCTTGAAGTGGAAAATTTTGATGCGAACAAAGGAACTGGAGTGGTTAGTTATCGAAAGAAAACACCAGCGCCACGGGGGCTTAGTGGCTTCGGGCATCATTGACTCTGAGAAGGCAAGCGTTGCTTTCAGAGTTCGGTGGGAGTGGAAGCTCGGACAGGGGACCCAAGCTGGGTCGGTCTGCGGATCAAATGAGAAGACAATGAGCAGCCTCTTTGGGCAGCCGACACTCCTCGGGCCCATGCTTGGGTGAGGCACATCACAGGAGCCTACACTGCGGTACTTGCTGAGTTCTTTGAACTTTGGAACATCATGAGTGAGGTGCAGCTCGACCACGGAACGCCGGAGACTTTCACGACACTCGTTGGCGCCCGGTGCTGATGGTTGCTACTCGTCGGCATCGGCATGCGGGCGATGTTCCTAGGATCTTCCAGGTCGTCGGTGCAAGAGATTTGGAAGACGGTGGCGTCTCCCAAAGTGAGCTTCCCACGGCTAGTGATGCATGACCCGGTGCTCGCCATGTTGGTCGGGCGACACCGGCATGGCCTTTCAGGACTCGCGATAAGTAAGCATCTTCCTGCGTATCAACGAAACCATGGGGCACATCATCTGGGAAGCTGCACCTACAGATCGCGCGTGTTTGGCATATCCTACTTACTCGCTTGCATCTTGCTTTGGCGGTCGGGAGAGGAGGATGTGCTCCTGCTGGCTGTAATAGGAAAGCCGATCGCCAGAAGCAGAAAGGATCCGATA
>JADLZK010012977.1:0-18151 GCA_015847255.1 Hyparrhenia diplandra
TAGAATCAAATGCCTCACCTAGAGAACCTAAATTTGAAGAAGTGGACCATTAGAGAGTTTTTTCCAAGAATCACTTGTCATAGGCCTCAAATAAGCAATTGTTTAGGGCTGAAATCTTGGAATTCCATCGAAAATCTCTATGTCGACCTAAGTACCGAAACAAGAAGGGAACGCATAAAAAGGTACATAGAAAGTTAGGGTGGATAGGTTAGATGATGGTAGGATCAATTACATTGGGTTCCCCAACCGTTAATATATGTTTCTAGATGTGACATTAGGGACTACTGGCGCTGATTTCAGCGCGAACTCAAAACAAAGAGAACTTTCCAATCCGGCTATAGAATCGAGCTAGACTTTTTGGCAGTTGTGGAATAAAATGCCTCACCCTTGAGATCCTAAATTTGAAGAATTGGACCATTAGAGAGTTTTTCTAAGAATCACTTGTTATAGGCCTCAAAGTAGCACTTGTTTACAGTGAAATCTTGGAATTCCTTCGAAAATCTCTATGTCGACCTACGTACCGAAACAAGAAGGGGAACGACACGATAGGTACATACGAAGTTAGGGTCGATAGGTTAGATGATGGTAGGATCAATTACATTGCATTCCCCAACCGTTAATATATGTTTCTGGATTTGACATTAGGGACTGCTGGCGCTGATTTCAGCGCGAACTCAAAACAAAGTGAACATTCCAATCCGGCTATAGAATCGAGCTAGACTTTTTGGCAGTTGTGGAATGAAATGCCTCACCCTTGAGATCCTAAATTTGAAGAATTGGACCATTAGAGAGTTGTTCTAATAATCACTTGTTATAGGCCTCAAAGTAGCACTTGTTTAGAGTGAAATCTTGGAATTCCTTCGAAAATCTCTATGTCGACCTACGTACCGAAACAAGAAGGGGAAGCGACGTTAGGTATATCTGAAGTTAGGGCCGATAGGTTAGATGATGGGATCAATTACATCACGTTCCCCAACAGTTAATATATGTTTCTGGATTTGACATTAGGGTGGATAGGTTAGTGAACATGATGCTATAGGATCAACTTTTTTACATGGCAAATTCCCTCACCCAACCGTTAATATATGTTTGGACCATAAGAGAGTTTTTTTGAATCACTTGTCATAGGCCTCAAAGTAGCACTTGTTTGGAGTGAAATCTTGAATTCCATTTCTATGTCGATGTAACTCAAAACAAAGTGAACATTGGATAGGTTATATGATGGTAGGATCAATTATAGAATCGTTAATATAGTTTCTAGATTTTAGGGACGGTTGATTTGGAATCAAATTAAATGCTAGTCTTCACCCTCAGAGAGAACCTAAATTTGAAGAAGTGGGCCATAAGAGAGTTTTTCTATGAATCACTTGTCATAGGCCTCAAAGTAGCACTTGTTTAGAGTGAAATCTTGGAATTCCATCGAAAATCTCTATGTCGACCTATATACCGAAACAAGAAGGGGAACGACACGAAAGGTACATAGGAAGTTAGGGTGGGTAGGTTAGATGATGGTAGGATCAATTACATTGGGTTCCCCAACCGTTAATATATGTTTCGGATGTGACATTAGGGAATTTGGCTGGCGATTTGAGCAAATGAACTCAAAATAAAAAGAACTTTCCAATCCGGCTATAGAATCGAGCTAGACTTTTTGGCAGTTGTGGAATCAAATGTCGCACCCTAGAGAACCTAAATTTGAAGAAGTGGACCATTAGAGAGTTTTTCTAAGAATCACTTGTGATAGGACTCAAAGTAGCACTTGTTTGGAGTGAAATCTTGGAATTCCATCGAAAATCTCTATGTCGACGTACGTACCGATACAAGAAGGGGAACGACACGAAAGGTACATACGAAGTTAGGGTGGATAGGTTAGATGATGGTAGGATCAATTACATCGCGTTCCCTAACCGTTAATATATGTTTCTGTATTTGACATTAGGGACTCCTGGCGCTGATTTCAGCGCGAACTCAAAACAAAGTGAACATTCCAATCCGGCTATAGAATCGAGCTAGACTTTTTGGCAGTTGTGGAATCAAATTAAATGCCTCACCCTAGAGAACCTAAATTTGAAGAAGTGGACCATTAGAGAGTTTTTCTATGAATCACTTGTCATAGGCCTCAAAGTAGCACTTGTTTAGAGTGAAATCTTGGAATTCCATCGAAAATCTCTATGTCGACCTACGTACCGAAACAAGAAGGGGAACGACACGAAAGGTACATAGGAAGTTAGGGTGGATAGGTTATATGATGGTAGGATCAATTACATTGTGTTCCCCAACCGTTAATATATGTTTCTGGATGTGACATTAGGGATTGTTGGTGCTGATTTCAGCGCGAACTCAAAACAAAGAGAACTTTCTAATCCGGCTTTAGAATCAAGCTAGTCTTCTTTACGGTTGTAGAATCAAATGCTTCACCTAGAGAACCTAAATTTGAAGAAGTGGACCATTAGAGAGTTTTTTCTAAGAATCACTTGTCATAGGCCTCAAAGTAGCACATATTTAGAGTCAAATCTTGGAATTCCATCGAAAATCTCTCTATAGAGACCTATATCTGCGAAAAACAAGAAGGGAAGCGACACGAAAGGTATATAGGAAGTTAGGGTGGGTAGGTTAGATGATGGTAGGATCAATTACATTGGGTTCCCCAACCGTTAATATATGATTACGGATGTGACATTAGGGATCGGCCGGCGCCGATTTCAGCGCGAACGAACTCAAACAAAGAGAACTTTCCAATCCAGGCTATAGAATCGAGCTAGACTTTTTGACAGGTTGTGGAATCAAATGCCGCACCCTAGAGAACCTAAATTTGAAGAAGTGGACCATTAGAGAGTTTTTCTAAGAATCACTTGTGATAGGCCTCAAAGTAGCACTTGTTTGGAGTGAAATCTTGGAATTCCATCGAAAATCTCTATGTCGATGTATGTACCGATACAAGAAGGGGAACGACACGAAAGGTACATACGAAGTTAGGGTCGATAGGTTAGATGATGGTAGGATCAATTACATCGCGTTCCCTAACCGTTAATATATGTTTCTGGAATTGACATTTGGGACTGCTGGCGCTGATTTCAGCGCGAACTCAAAACAAAGTGAACATTCCAATCCGGCTATAGAATCGAGCTAGACTTTTTGGCAGTTGTGGAATCAAATTAAATGCCTCACCCTAAAGAACCTAAATTTGAAGAAGTGGACCATTAGAGAGTTTTTCTATGAATCACTTGTCATAGGCCTCAATGTAGCACTTGTTTAGAGTGAAATCTTGGAATTCCATCAAAAATCTCTATGTCGACCTACGTACCGAAACAAGAAGGGGAACGACACGAAAGGTACATAGGAAGTTAGGGTGGGTAGGTAAGATGATGGTAGGATCAATTACATTGCACTATGTAAAAAAGGCTAATAACTAATAAGTGGGCGCCTGAGACGCCGCTTATAACGCGTGCAGACCGTCATTGTCATACCGTCGCGTGGTCCGGGCGGCCAATAATAGGGGTCGGCCGGTCCCACCCGGCCAAAACGCGTCTGAAATAAGGGGTAATTATAGACGCGCATATACCCGACGCATCTGCATTTTCTGTTCAGGCGCGTTTTCGTTCTTTGGATACAGACGCGCAGCTGTAACAGACGCCTTTCCAAACCAAGTGTTTGCAACATTCACCATATCTCAGACACGCGTTTAGGCACAGACGCATTCTTGAGGCCGGTCGTCTGTGGATACGAACACTAATTCAGACGCGTGTTTGTACGCGTGTTTGTATAAAGACACTCTTTCTGTGCCACCCGTCTGTACAGTTGCAAGTGTTACAGACACGCGTTTCTTCACAGACGCTTGGAATGTGCGAAGGGTCTGTAACGGTCACGTGTATTAAAGTCGCGCGTTTAGATTCAGACGAGTTTTACTAGCAGGCGTCTATGCATATCCAAACCCGTTACCGGCGCGCGGCCATTTCTGAGACGTGTTTAGTCGGCGCCCGTCTATCTTTGCTTGAAACTATTGCGACATTGGCCGGTAAACGGGCGTGTGGCGGGTGCACATGTTTGTAACTCGGCCCGATGCGATACGATCGCGTCTTGTTAGAGGCGATTTGTATCACCGGTGTGCGTGATGCAAGACCTGCTTTTTAGTGACGCGTGATAACGCAGACGCGTGAATTCGACAAGTGTCCATGCCGCTCGGAAATATTGCGACGCGTGTCAATGTACGTGACGCTTGGCGGTACATGCACTGTAATTATCACGTCCATTGCAGTCGCAGATTTGCCAGAGACGATTGATAGCAACAAAAATCCGTATATATACGGATTGTTACAGACGCCCGTAAGGGTACAGACGATTTGAACGTATGCCCATCTGATCCTAAAGTTTGTATGAGTACAGACGACTGGTAGTGGTATGTGTCGGTAACTATCTCACCTACAGGCATTGGATAGGCATGAAGACAAAAAAAATCTATATAATACATTACCAAAGCCAAATGTTCTTTTTTACAAAGACACGATTACTTACGATTTATGGTACATTAGCATTCGTGAAGGAAGTCATAACCATGCTTGATCCGAACCTCGATTAGCAATCTCAAAGGACGTGAAGGCATCTATGCGGGCGTAGTTCATCCGGATTACGACAACCGAAAAGTCCCCCCATCGGTGGTGATCGATGAAGTCGCCCTTCTTACATTTGCTTCTTCTTCTTCGATGATGATGATGAGGAATCAGAGAACCGCCGACGCTAGAGTATCCGAGGGGAGACACTCGGGTTCCGCCGCATTCTTGTACTCGTTAACATCAAGAGCAAGCACAATATGTTGTAAGTCGCGTGGATTGGAGACGCCGAGATCGATCAACTTCAAGGCGTTCACGTCCTTGCCTATGGCTGCCCCAAAGTGAACACATGGCCCTCATCTTGAAGAAAGTGGTTCAAAACCCGGGTAACCGGCCCCCACCGGGTGCACTTGATATACAAGGCATCGATACACACGTACCGTGAATAGCGATCCTGAACTCCCTTTGCCAAACTCGTTGGGAGGAAGAATCGCCCACTCCGAAGTCGACGCCAACGAGCATACCGCACTATTTGGACTTTGGACACGTTTACCTCGGATTTCGTTGATGAAGTCCTCCACGACCGCGGCATCGCGACGCGGACCTGCCGTGGTCGAGCAAAACCGGGTATATCCCCGCCCGACGACGACCACATCTCGGAAGAAGTCCGTGGTCTCGGGCATGGTGCCGCCCGATTCTTTGTGAGATGACTCCATTTCTCGTGTTTTTTTTGACAAGGGAAGAAACAAAGGCGCTTCTTAAGTAGATGGGGTCTCGAACGGTAGTTGCCGGCCAGAATGGTTGCGTCTGTTGAGTTCGTCCGTTGGAACTTGTGAACAATCCATTAATCATTGTGGAAGTTTAAATGACGGATTGATGCAATGGTGCATCCGTTTTTCGAGTTCGACGCGTGGTTTTGGTGTGGATGCGTCGTGGGTACGAGAGTTGGCCGATGCTTGGGAGGCGTTGTCGCCTAGAAGTAAGCCCTCCTCTGCGGCCTCCACCGGTGGAGTTTGGCTCGTGCCCGACGACGATTGGAAAGCGGCTTCGGCGGCCGTAACGAACGTGATCTCTCAAGGTCTGAGGAAGATGAGCAGGAGCTTTCTACTTCTCTGTAATTTTTCTTTTCTTGTGGATCCTGTTTGTAAATGGGCCGGTGTAATGCGTTGAGATAAATACATTTTCCTCAAAAAAAAATCGCGTTGTGCAACCAGTTTTTATTAGCTGGCTACATATGCAGGCATATGTACGCATGTGTGGTTACAATTTGTACATTACAAGCTTCTAGTCATCATATATTTTCTCAAACTGAATAACCGGTCATCGAAGTTTGCGTCATCACATTGTTTTAATACTACCCTAGCTAGTACATGATCACCAAAAGTAAGTCAAAGCTTCTAGTCATCATATATTTTCTCAAACTGAATAACCGGTCATCGAGTTTGCATCATCACATTGTTTTAATACTACCCTAGCTAGTACATGATCCCCAAAAAAAGTAAGTCAAGACAGCATAACATCAATCACATTGTTTAGTGTGTTGTCGGGCATCGTAGGCATGCCACCCCGCTTCAGTACTCAACACCAGCCTCAACAACCGGGCAAGCGAGCCTATGCATCATGAGCCCTCGTCTTCGCTCTCGGCCTTCCTCTTGATGAGATCCTCAACAGCCCAAACAACTTCAAAGAGCTTCTCGCATGAACATATATATGAGGGATCCGGATGAGATCGTTCCGACAAAAAACAAGTCAAGTCAGTCGTCAAATCACAAGCATCGTTCATATATTTGGTCATTGAGAAACCGGCTGTAGTGAAATAAAGCATGCATGCATGCAAAGTGAACTATGCCAAAACCGGTGGCCGAGAACTACCATTATATTCACGGATCTATGCCAAAACAAATGGCCAAAATTGGTTTTCTCAATTTAAACAAAGCATGCATGTAAGTGAACTATGCCAAAACCGGCAAAAAAGCTGGCGAGAACTACCATTCTCGAAGTATGCCAAAAGCAGTTGGCCTTGGCCAAGCCAAAATGGGTTTTCTCAGTGCGTCGCTATCTTGAAACTAAAACTAGTAGTATAACTAAAGCTCTTGGTATACTAATTAAGGCCCCTGTTTGGATCCAAGAGGATTCTAAAATCCTTGAGAAAAAATCTGCAGAAGCTTCCAAACATACCCTAGATTCTAGAATCTGATGGTCAGGATTGTAAAAATCTAGAATCATATGGCATTAGTACCTACGCCAACGACGATCTTGCTTCCATCTCCTTCGCCGCCGCCTCCCGGCTTCCTGGCTCCTTGCCTCGACGCCACCGCCAAGGACTTCTCCTTCGCCCTCGCCTCCGCCTCCCCTTCTTGGCTCCTTGCCTCGACGCCGCGCCGAGGACTTCTCCTTCGCCCTCGCCTCCGCCAGCTTCCCGGCCGGAGGCGCTTAGACGACGCCTCTTTCGGCTGCGAGGAAGTAGGACTCAACGACGCCGCTCCGAGGGCAAGGAAGGAGGACTGGACGACGACGTCGTTGAAGGCAGGAATCTAGGCATGTCCTCTTTCCTCCATCGCTTAAGCTCCGACGATACTCCCTGCGCGCCACCGTCGCTGGGGTTTCCAAGTTACTAGTGAGCGAGGCGATTCTAGTCTCCGCCTCCCCAACGAGGGCGCCCGGATGCCTTGCTTCTTGTACCCGTGGAGGCGGCGGGATGCCTTGCTTCTTGTACCCCGTGGAGGCGGCGGGACGCCCTTGTTGAACCTTGGCAAAGTCCTCACCACCATTTCCACCGGGACGAGGGCCGGGGGTGAACCTCCCCGCATTCATCTTCGACGGCGGGCGGGGGAGGGAGAGGGCGAGGAGGAATAGAGGTGGGCGGCGCGTGGCGGGAAAAGTCTAGGAGCGCGGGCGGGACGACGACGCGAGGGAAGGCTCTGAGAGGCGGAGGAAGGAGCCGGGCAAGATAGGCGGAGTGAAGATATATATATATATATATATATATATATATATATATATATATATATATATATATATATATATATATATATATATATATATATATATATATATATATATATATATACTAGTGCTTAGGAGCGCTTACTGTGGAAACAATGTACCGATAGGTGTGTAATGGCACCGAGAGTTCGAGACGACCATAGTTCTTGTTCTTGCATAACATGAACTTACCGGGTTTGTGATAGAGCTGGGTGCCACCAAGCATTGGTATTATGCATACATAAAAAATACAAACCGTGATCGCTAAGGTCCCGAAACGCATGAAGCGCAACTATCATACAAAAGGGCTAAGTCAGGTTTCACCTCAACACATCGGTGTTTTGGGCACACCCCCAGGCGCATGATGATACAACATTTTGTTCTTGCATAACTTAAATCTAGCGAACCACAACAGTGATAAAGTCATGCGGGCATGAAATCATTGCAACTCCATTTGGTATTGCTGGGATGGATATGACCAACTTGATACAAAATATAATACATTACAGGATACATTGATCTCAATAAGCAAACAATATACCATTGTTCATATTCATGGGGCATCCTCACACATGACAACTCGATGCAAAAATGTAATCTTTAGTTTAGTGAGCGTGTTAGGTAGTAGTCGTGAAGATGAAGCAAGTGTCGCTAGGCAGCATAGAATCAAGTCCTTGAAAAACAAATCTAGGGCCCAATTTTTCTTACAGGCATACAAAAAAAAGTAGACCATGAAGCATCCCACACCCACATAACCCGATCGCGTGCAAGTTCACAAATGGAGACGAAACACTTCCAGGGGATTTTTTAGCTCTCTCTTTACCATACTTGCATTGCACGAGCCATTTTCTCAGTACCAAGCAACGGATCTACCCGCATAGAACCAAATTAAAAGTATGTTATAAATGGTAGAGAATGTAGGCTGTCATAGCACATTACAATTCTCGAATTAGTATGTAAATAATTTTCATCTTAACATGCATGATGCATCACTGGCTGATGTAAAACAGTAAAGGCATGTATGCAACAATAGAATTAAATATAGCTATTTGTGTCCTGGTGCGCCGTGAAACACAAGATTCTATTTTTGCAACCGCAGAAATCTGGAACAACACAAACACAAGCAATAGGGATCGGCTCACCAAAATTATCGATTCGGTTGGAAATAAATGGGATAAAAATGGTTTGACTACCTCTAGAGAAGACATGTAACTAACACATGGATATGATATATATGTGAAAAGCTAATTAAAAAATATACATTTGGGCGCAGAGAGGTTCAACCATATGGCTTTTGCCCCTATTGTTTGTGAATCTAATGCTCACAAATTGCTATAAAGGAAAGCCACACGAGTAAAAAGAGATGTCTTAAAATTGAGGACCTAGTGTCTGCAAGACAAAGACATAGTTTTCTATGCAACACTGAATATTGTCGGTTCCGACAAATTTCCATGTATGTAAATCATTATTATGTATGAAGTATAGCAAAATAAACTTATAATAGTCATTGTGCTATTAAACCCACTTCTTCTTTGCTATAGTTAACCTACCTTGCTACTATTCCATCTCTATACCCTTAAATTGTTTCTCGTATTTTGTTTACATCTCTATACCCTTAAATTGTTTCACGTATTTTTATCGTTCTTTGAAACAAGAAATTATGTAACCATACTTACTTACCAGTTAGAAGGCCATCTTGTGTGCCGGGCTGCTAGTTACCAGGCCGACCGGCGGAGACAAAACAAAAGACATTGGACATGAGAAGAAATTTTGCTACGTGTGTAAATAGAGGGCGTCCTTTAATTGAATGGACTTTTTTTTTGTCCCGATTACCTACGTGTCAGCTATAGGTGAGTCCTTATTTGAATGGATCTCCATTGGACAAAGGTACCGATGTGTAGAGGTAGAGCATGCATAGATGTCTACAATTTGTGGTGCAAACATATTGGAACACACGTATGGTGTAAGCAAGCATGGTACTATTTTTATATAATTTGGATAACATATATGATATGATAAGAACTGAAAGCAGTATTACAAATTCAGGATGGATGCAAACAGGCAGTAATCGGAAAAATTTCAGATCAGTACATAGTTGTTTACATGCATGAAGAAGTGCACCATTGAGTAGATATCAACGTCTTGCAAACCTTCAATATCTGTACAACATTCAGATATTGCTTTGTTTCACATCTGCACTGAGAAAGGCAAGCCCAAGGGGTGGATTCACTTCAAGCCCGTCCGATAATGATCGGCTGGATTCGAAGCGCGGAGTGGCCGCGCGCCTCTTCACCGCAAGATACCCCGCGACGATGTGGAAACTGAAAACACAAGTTCTTCTTCATCCGATCCGTTTTTGTCTATAGTTTTGTCTTGGCTCATATCAATTGTTTAGTTGTTTAAAAAATTCAAGATAACTCACCCCGTTGCACTGGATGAAGTAGGCCAACGTAGAGGTGGAGAATGAGCTCCAAGCAAGCGAACTAGTACGCGAACCAAGAGCGCACACCGCTGTGGTTGCCAAGCTCATGAATGAACACGCCACGCGATGGTTTCCAAGCTCAACCGGGGATGAGGCGATGAGGCGTTACCAAAGAAGATGTGGACATTTTCTTCGCCTCCTCCCCATCCTTTTATAATCTCCCGTAGGTCTTTGTGTTTGTACCTAGGTGTCCTAGGATGAATCGAAAAGGTATAAGACAACAAAATTATTGAGCAATGTTGTACAAGGTTAGATAGCACGAGTCACACTGGATATGCAGGACAAAAACAAAACCTTTTAGAGCCAAAAAAAAAAACCTTCAAAAAAAGGAAGGATAATGCACTTTACAATCTAGATTTCGTGCTTGCCCAAGAAGATGTGCTTCTCTTGCAACATCTTTTTCGCCTCCCCGCAGAACAACAAGAGAGTCCGGCGGCGAACGCGATAAACGCCGCGTTCACCGCCGCGCTCCCCCCGGTCGGGATCCCCGCGTCGGGAAGTCAAGGCGATGGCGGCGACCTGCGCCGAGCCGCCACGTGAGGCCCCGCGGCACCCCGTGTCTGCAACCACCACGAACAAAAAACACGTATTTGTTGTTTCTAGAACCACGGGAAAAACCAAATCTAGCTAAATGGATGTGATAAAGAGGTGCACCTGGATGGAGGCGAAGGCGAGCGAACACACAATGTCGGGACGCTCTCTACTCTTGTTTGGTTCTCGGAAGAGTTTGGAAGTGAGAGGAAGAGGGGAGAAGAGTAGTACTACTACTAGTATAGTTGGAGTATGGGAGAAGGGAAGAGGCAAAGAGGAGCGCGAGAGAAGCAGGAGAGAGACAATATGTGTACTAGTAGTAGTACTGCTGCAGAGTGTTCGGACACCATATGGCCCCATGGGCACCCGCCGGGTTAATAATGTACTCCATGGCCCCATGGCCCCATGGTTTGCATCTTACTTATCTCCATACTAGTACTTCAAATTTCAAATGTTAACTCTTCAAATATTTGAAATTCAACTTTCAAATAATATCCACCAAAGCGTGACAAAAGTAGTACTCCGTTTCAAATTATAGTTCGTTTGACTTTTTTTACCTCAAGTTTGACCACTCGTTTATTCAAAAAAAAATTTGTGCAAAAACAGTCAAGTTTAAGTCATTCTTAAAAGAACATTTGATAATAAAGCATGCCACAACAAAAAAGTGATATTTTGCATAAAATTTTTGAATAAGGCAGTGGTCAAAGTTAGGGTTGAAAAAGTAAAGCGACCTACAATTTGGAATGGATTAGCAAGTAAGAATACGGTAGCTTGACACATCATTATTTTTACAAAAATCGTAGAAAGAAAAATCATCACATTTGGAGTTACAATGAGGAGAAAGACCAGTTACAAGTTGTAACCATAGATTAATAAAAAAGAAAAAGAAAAATTAGGGTTCTTGAACCACGGGATGGGGATGTGGAGTGCGGGCGGACCCTGCGCCTCACGGGTCCTCCGCCCGACCATGGCCTCCACCTCGAGGAAGCCGTCGGCCTCCAAGAAGAAGCGTCGTGATGCGGGCAACCAAAGCGTCGCGGCGTTGCCGTGCTATGGAAGCGGCGAGCGCGCCTAGGAGGAAGATCCCCTAGGGCGAGGGTAAAAACCCCGTGCGTCTTCGACCAGAAGGCGAGGCTGCGGCGTCGGCGAGCAGAGGCGGTGCTTCCATGAGCAAAGAGGCGAGGCAAAGGGAGCCTTGAGCGGCATTCGGGGGTCAAGGCGGGGCTTCACAGAGCAGGGGCAAGAGCCAAGGCCAAAGGGCAAGGCCACGGCTTGGCAAGGCCCAAAGCGCCCGCGAGAAACATCGCGAACTTCATAGCCTCTCGTGATGGAGAATCTGCGAGGAGTGCTGAGGCTACATCGACTTTGCACTTGCGCCCATGCTGGCTGCACCTCCATGATGCGTCAAGCTCCACAGAGCGAGTTCAGCTCGGCTTAGCCATCATGGAAGCGGCAGCCCCTCCCGCGCCCGAGAGGAGTAAGTGATGTGATCCAAGCAGATTTGTAGAATCTAGATTGGAGTTCATTTGTAGAATCGAGATGCTGAAGGTAGAATTTGTAATGATGCATAATGATTTGATAGATAGCTACTGATTTAGTAGTTCGTTGTAGAATCGAGGTATGATTAGGTAGATAGCTAATGAGATTTGGCCAATGATGCATAATGATTTCGTTAGATGAGCCTCTCTGATTTAGTAGTTTTCTAATTTTAGTAAGTATTGTATTGGCCAATGATGGATAATGATTTGATAGATGGCTAATAATTTGGTAGTTTCTAATTTGAGTAAGACATTATTACGCCATGTGCATAATTTAGTAGAATGCAATAATGAGATGGCTGCCTTTATGTGAACACTAGTTCTTCTACCTACCTCTCTCTCTATTCATGTCGGTAATCAATATGCTTGTATCAACCAACTGTTAAAGCTAACAATTGGGTTAGGATGGTTGTTTAGTGCCCCACAAGGTTTGGCATGTAAGGGGTGCTAAGGAATATATGCATGGAAAGTGTAAGGGAATATATATGCATGCAAGGGTGCAGGAGGATTATATGCATGCAGCGGTTTAATGATTATATACATGCCAATGCCAACATGCCAAGGGTGTAGGATTATGGTGGCTAGGAATCAATCAACCCCTAACTCAAAAAGCTGATGGTGATCGATGGAAGAATAAACATATTCCATGTACATCCATTCATGTTTCTCATCTTCAATTAAAAGCGGTCATTAGATATAAGAAAAAGCTGAACACCCGAATTAAGAGGCATGTGTTTGTCCATTATTCACATAAGTGATTTGCTGATTTTCGCGGCCAGAGTGGTACAAATTGGGAAAAGCATTCCTCATCTACGGATTTTTATAGCACCGTTGGGGACCATCAATCCAATGCAACACTAGATCTAATCTAAGTGATGGCATAGGATGGAATGGAACTCTGATGTTGTTAACAATGAGGACTCGGGTTTTTACGGCTGACAAATCATTATTTTTCCCCTATGAAACTTATGTTCCTTTTCTCAAATTCATTATTTTATAGCATGTAGTCATTAGATTATCCTATGATATATAGAAATGTGTGGTATAATATACATGTCTCTTTATGTATTTATCATATGATATAGCATTGTGTTTTGGTAAGTAACCTACTATATCCTATCAAAAGCTGATCACCTTTCTCAAACTAATATACCTTTGCTTTTTGTTTAGACTTTCCGGATCACTCCAAGACAGCACTCATGGCGCCATCCTCTGCCTCGGTCAGCGGCGCGTTGAACGGAAGGCTCGCCGTTACATCCTCGAAGGTGGCGAGCTCCTGAAGCTGGTCGGAAGGACCCGAGCGAAAAGAAGGTGGGCGCCGACCCGCAAAGGACACGGAGGTCGATCAAGTCAAGGTTGAGCCACCTCGGCCGCTGAGGCCTTGGATGGCGCTCGCTGGGCAAAGATGATAAGTCACGGGCCCCTCACGCAAGACCCTACATGACCCTGCTAGCGACCTTTTGGTAGCCCAGCATTTTGAGTGAGGCTTATTATTTTGTGAACAATGTGCGTATGTATTCGTTTGGATGGATGGATGGATCGCGGGGGTACGATCTTTAGATTAGTTAGTAACTTAGTAAATGTATGTAGGTACGCATGGATGGATGCAAAAACACCTATTTATTATTATATATGTAGGGATGGATGAAGAACAACTAATATTAGTGCTAGTGTAGGGATGGAGAACAACTAATATGTATTGAATGCGTATATATATATTAGGTCCTTTTAGCTCACTTTTGGTATATTATTATTCTTTGTTGTGATTGATCTTCCCCTTTTTCTTTTTGCATTTGGAGTTTCTAAGTTCATAGTCAATTGCTCATTTTAATTTAGATTCCAAGGCAAAAACACTATTGTGTTAATTTTAAATCGATTTGGATCCTGCGTTGAGCGGGAAGAAAACTCTCACAAGAATTAGGATGCATTGCTCATTTGACTAGGAAAGAAAGCGGCCAAAAATAAAAAGCGATGACTAGTAGTTTTGAACTCGCTTTCGAGCAGCTTGCTCGGATGCAAAAGTCACTAAATCACGGAATGTAGATCTCGATGAGTTATGAACTTTCACGTGTTCATGACTTTTCGAAAGGGAGGCGTCTAGGGGCCCCAAAAACTGGGTCGGCGCTAAAAATTTGAAAATTGAAATTCGAGGCGCGGAAGTTAGCGAAAATTTGACTCTAATACGAATGTAGGTCTTGAAGAGACCTACAAAACGATGTTAATGACTGATTTGGATCCATCTAGAGCTTTGAAAAGCGGCGAAGGCTCGATTTCAAATTGACCAACGTTTGACTTGGGTCAAACCTGGCCCTAAGCAGACACTAAGCGGCCTCGGATGAAAAACTTTTGAACCACGAAGTTGATAGAACTGCGTGAGGGATCTACATTCCATATCGTACTTTTTGCATTTGAGGAAGTCTTTGGTGAACCTAATTCAGCAAATCCCGCGTATCTCACGGAGGTCTATGCAGCTACGTAGGCGACTAGTAGTTTTTGAACTACGCTTTCCGAGCGCTTGCTTTCGGATGCAAAAGTCATCTAAATACGGAATGTAGATCTCGATGAGTTATGAACTTTCGTGTTCATGACGCTTTCAAGCGAGGACGTCTGAGCCGAAAACTGCGTCGGCGCCAAAAATTTGAAAATTTCGAAAATTGAGCGCCCGAAGTTGGCGAAAATTTGACTCTAATACGAGCGTAGGTCTTGAAGAGACCTACAAAACAACGTGTTCATGACTTTTTCGATTTGGATCCATCTAGAGCCCGGCGGCGCGAAAGGCCCGATTTCAAATTGACCAGCGTTTGACGCGGTCAAACCTGCGGCAAAGCAGGAGCACTAAGCGGCCTCGGATGAAAAACTTTTTGAACGAAGTTGATAGAACTTCGTCGGGATCTACCATTCCATATATAGGTACTTTTTGCATTTGAGAAGTGCTGGTGGAGCCTAGTAGCAAATCCGTATCTCACGAGAGAGTTTATGCAACTACTGTGGGTGACTAGTAGTTTTTGAATCTCGCTTTCGAGCGCTTGCCGGATGCAAAAGTCACCTAAATCCGGAATGTAGATCTACGATGAGATATGAACTTTCGTGTTCATGACTTTTCAAGCGGGAGGCGTCTAGGGCCGAAAACTTCGTCGAGCGCAAAAATTTGAAAATTCAAAATTGAGCGCGGAAGTTGGCGAAAATTTGACTCTAATACGAGCGTAGGTCTTGAAGAGACCTACAAAACAACGTGTTCAGTGCTTTCGATTTGGATCCATCTAGAGCAGCGGCCGAGGCCCCATTTCAAATTTTTCGATCTCTAGCTCTATCTACACCATTGGATGGATAGAGATCAAGGAGGTTCAAATGAAAAGTGAAACCCTCCCTCCCTGCCCTCTCCCTCTCCCTCTCTTTTTAGCAAGCGGCGAAAGGGCTCCGTGCAGGGGCTAAAATTTCGTAGTAACCTTATCTATCCATCCCACCTACAGGCCCCTCCTCCTCTGGCGATTTATTCACCGCTCCTCTCTTTCCCTCTCCTAGGGTTTCGGCACGCCTCAGTACACCCACCTCTCAGCGCGTAGCCCGCTCCCCGGCTTTGGCGCCGACGCCATGAGTCGTTCGAAGAAGGTCCACAGTCGCGGGACCCGTCGCGTGGCCAGAGGTAGTGAAGTGACGAGCCCTCCAGCCCTCCAGGACCTCCTCCTCCTCCTCCTCCCTCACGTGCGTAGGGCCTTGCCCTGAGTCAGCTGAGAGTCAGCTGCTTGAGGACCCGTTAAATGCGTCCCGCGGCACTCGACCTGCGCCAAGCAACTCGACCCGCAGTCTCCGTGACCCTGCGCCACGAGCCCTATCAATTTGAAGGCGACCCCGAACTCTGCAAGATCTTTAGCTGCGTGGCAACCCCGGCTTCGCCATCGTTCTCGGTGGCCATTGAGGTATATGAAATCGTACGTCGGAGGTATCTGAGGATTAGAATTTTGGTTATCACGTAGATCTTTTAGTATAGGTCTAATTTCGATTACATTGTAGGTCTTAACTTGCTGTAGAATCGAGGTTTCTTCTGGCCCGACAAATCATTATTTTCCCCATATGAAAGCTGATGTTGCTTTCTCAAAAACATTATTTTACGGCGGCTAGTCTATGATCACGGCCTCTGATTCGGTCACTTGGTGAGTAACTTACTAAAATCCTATCAATGCGATCTGCGTTCTCAAACTAATAACATTCCATCTAATTAGAGTAAATTTATTGTGCCAATGATCGCATAATCGAGTGCACAGGTTCCTTTATGTTGAATTCATGGTAGTCATAATGCCATGGCTCCGTCCATTCCCAAACAACAGAATAGTCGCTTTGCCATTACGGATGGTAGGCGGGAGTGGATGTAGCCATGGCTCTCATACTCATGAGCTTGAGAGTTGAGTACTTTATCTTTGAGGCTTGTGAGAATTTGGAAGGTGAGGTACAAATGTGGTTTGTTCTCATTTTAGTTCATGAATCATCGAGAAACTTACATACCTCGTGCGATTGGACTTGTGAGGCTGTGAGCTTTCTTGATGCACGAGTGAAAGCTTTTCGATGATTTCATGCCTAAATGATATGCGTATTTGCAATTATGGCCAATGATGCCTGAGCACCTTTATTCTTTGTCTTCCGTGGCGATGTCGAATGTTCTAGCATCATGCGTGATTATGCAACAATTGTGTTGTGTCAAACTCAAAAGGCGGCGGCAAGCGAGTGGATGATTACGAACATCGATACTCGACATGTGTTGACTTATGGGTGTTATTCATATCTTGAGGCCTTTACAATATTGAGTGAAATTACTAGACCTATGATGCGAACTTATTTGCCATTGAACGCGTAGTTGCGTCCACTCATGCAACACTAGAGCTGATCTAAGTGATGGCGAGGATGGATGTGACACGCGAATGTTATAACTATTCAAAATTTTGAGACTAGCATACCTAATCCTATCAATATCTAATCCTACCTCCTAATCCTATCATCCAGTAATCTTGTTGATCTACTCTACACATCTTGTCTAATTGTCACTATTACTTGGTTAGTTATGCGATTATACATGTTGAATTGTAATCCATTTAGCATTGCTCGAGGTGATGGTGATGACATATGGAGTACATGGTGGCTTCTAAGTCGGCCACATTCATTTACAGAGGTGGAGTACATTCATAGATGATAGATATGTTAGGTACCGTAGCACTAGGAATCGAAAGCGGATTCTTTTGACACTTTGATTAAAATATACTTATTGATTTTCATTACTTTGGAAAGAAATTGCTTGCTTTTAGAGTTACCTTTGAGTTCATGCCATCAAATAGAAAAAGTGTGATTCCATTAGTTACTATTTGCATAGTACATTTTTCACACTGGTGACTTCATTGTATTTTGTTTTGTTTGGCCGGTACAATTTGGAACTGCCTGATAGGCTGGCGGCAGCGAACTTGCAATAGCTGCTGATTTGGTGGAGTTGGAACTGTATGAGGAGATGCGAGGAACTTGGTGCTTCTTGATTGGCTACAACTTGGCCCTAGATGTTGGAATTTATTTAGTTAGGTGAGTCATTTTTCTTTTAAGTTTTGTGTATATATGTTTGTATGGAAACATGTGTTCTGGAACAAGCACTTTTTGTATGGTCATTATGGTAATATAATTGGTTTTGTGGTTTTATTATTATCTCCTATTATTATTGTTTCAATTTGTTTGGGCCCCTAATATGGGCTGGACCACTAGATCACGAGAGCCTCACAATATGTGGCGAGTTTAACCATGGTTAACTATCTATACATGGCGAGTTCTTATGCGTCTACAAAGAAACTAGCATAGCCGACTACTCTTAACCATGGATTTAAAACACTATATATGACACAAAGATTTGTATTACAAGACAGCGTTGACCCGTGTCACAAAATGTAGTATTATACTGGCGGCAAAAGCGTCACTAAATGTGTTGATGTTTTGTGTGAGAACACCAAAAATCCGTCCACCTGTGAGAGACATGTGGCCGGTGATTATATGGCGGACGCCATGGCCGGACGATAAAGATCATAAGTGCACTTTTGTGG